>OOFJ01036783.1:12256-24451 GCA_900323375.1 Benthosema glaciale
CATATGTGGATGTACTCAAGAGCGATGCAGGAGCACAAAGCACCAATGAGCTGGCAAGATGTATGGAGAATCGACTGGAAGCGACGATGGAGGGCTCGTCTGAGGACGACCTAGAGAGAAGAATAAAAAATTATTTGTTGCCCTGCCATTGACAACCTGTTCCCAAACATTATGTGGCAGGCCTCTGACAGTGTGGTCTGGGTGGGGCACATATAGTGTCAAGCAGACAACAAAAGGATCATCAGTGATTGAATAATGAAGCAAGGTGATCGAATAGACAGGGAGACCCGCTACTTAACCATTTACAGTACACCATATTTGTCATGATCTATTCTACAAGCTTGAAGATCTACCATTTTCTATAATGACAAGCTCAACATGGGGTTATATGGTTGCGACTGTGTCTCCATGTCCCTGCCTCAGGCACCAAACCAAACGGACACCTACAGCCAAGTAATAAGTGAGAAGGACATAAATTTAATTCTACACAATCATACATATATACAGTTTTATAAGGTTTCATCTCATACAAAAAAATGAAGGTGTGTGCAGTCGGGGAGGGGTGGGATTGTGACTGTTGAGTAATAATAATAAATACTGTAAACAGCATCCGTGAGCCGTCTATTGGTTACCAGCCAGAACTGTGCTTAATCTCAATGAAGAGACCAGACAAGTCTGATCATCATGTCACATAATGGAATAAAACAAGGCAGTTTGTTTGGATGCACACGTTTGAAACGGTTCCCAAAACAGACATAGAGTAAAAGCTACCGAGCGAAACGGGTCACGGAGAAATACATTGTGAAACCATCAACACCGCCCCACACACACACCAAAACCTTTGCATAACGTAACAGAAATAAGGTATATCTATCGATAAGTCAGGCTATAGAGGCCTATAGGTGTGGAGTGTCCACTGTCCACCATCATTATCAATACATTGGCCAAGAACAGTCGGTATGGCTCCTTATCGACATAAAAGATTCAGAACAGTTATATATAAATACGCAACTTAAGTGCATGCTGAACCAAAACTGGAAATGCACACCATTGCCAGGGATTCCCATCAGTGTTTTTGTGGCAAATCCTCAAATATCATTTGTGGAAAAATATTTGGTTTGCTTGCTCCTTGATGTGATGATAGCGAAAAGCCGGTTTGAAGTATGATCCTTAGATGAATGTGGACGGTAAGCATAGGGCACAACTGGGGGGTTGTTTGCAGACGTCAGTGACCTTTCGTTGCATAAACGGTCTAAAATGTTTCTTCTTTCATCGACTAGTAGAATCAGAGGACAGTTTTCAGGTTTAAAAACAGAGTTCAGAAGACAGTGAATAAGTAGTGATTGCTGGGTCTGAATGTTCAGGGTCTTAACATGACAGGAGGAAAATTCTGGAAGTTAAGAAGAGGCTGGGAGGAAAAAAAAGGAGGGAAACTGGTAACAGCACTGGAAGTTGAGAAGGGGTGAAAAGGGTGGGAACCACAAAAGGTAAGTCAAAGGAAAGTAAGTCAAAGGATTAGTAAGTCAAAGGAAGACTGGAGTTTTTTCTACAGGGCTACAATTTAGCTGGCAGAACAAATATCTTGAGAATCTGTCCTCTGATGTTATTAAAAGTGTCTTACCCCATCCTACAACAAAACCTCAACAAAGCCTCTCTTGTTATGGCTGTCCAATGAGTGTGTGTGTGTGTGTATGTACACACACACACTGGGGTGTTAGGGGGGTGACAGGTAAAAAGGAAGAAGTCCATGCTTGAATGACCCAAAAAAAAACCACATCTAGCACCTTCAAGCCCCAATCAATACACCAGTCCAACAGTTCCACTCTTATCTTCTGCTCCACATTTATAAAAACAGAAAACAAAACTCGTTCTCCCTCGGCGGTACAGAGTCTATGGTTGCATCGTTGCGGGTCACCGGCTGATGTCCCGGTTCACCTCCCAGCTTTTCCCGGCCCCCGAATCGCTCGCCACCCCACCTTCAAAGAACGGGTGTTTGAGGGAGTCTGACAGGGACAGGCGTTTCGACGGCTCATACTCTAACATACTCTCGATCAGGTCAAACAGCTGGTGGTGTTCCTCCGCCTCAGACAGCAGGTACCGCTGGAAGACCAAGAAACCCAGGATATGAAGAGAGAGAGACAAATCAGTATCACTATGTTGAATAGAACCTTGCATTAGCTTTGTTAAGAATAATCTCTATAAAGCAGTATAAACATTCACAATGAACTAAACAATAACAATATTAGCAATTAGCATGTTGAAAGAAATCAAGAAAGAGGCATGCTAGTAGCAGCATTAAAACAAGAGACTGCCGTTTTCTCTCAGTGCTGAACATCTCTCTGGTTCATTCTCACCCTTAGAGGTTTACAGTTCTCTCTGACGTATTTTCCAGCTGATGAGCTCTCATCCCAATCCAGACGGCCACGGTAGAAATACTTCTGCTTCCTGCAGGGGGCAGACACATGCATGTGAACAGGTGTGTGTGTGTCTGTAAATGTGTATATACACGTAACTGCATACATAATAAATATGAGTCTGAGGAAGTCAAAAGGCATAACGTAGTGTGTGTATTCTGAGATCTGACCGTGTTTTGCGTATCATCCTGGAGGGAACTGGTCCTAGTATTCTCTCCATCATGGCCAAATGCTCTCGGTTGTCATGGGTCTGAGAGAAACGAATGAAACACGACTTGGCTCAAAATCCCAACTCCGTAAAAACCAGCTATTCAGAGTCGGCATTAAGTGTTTGATTTGTCCGTATGGAGTCACAACAGACAAACAGCAACCTCAACAAAAAGTGTTAATCCTAGTGAGATTATAAAACGTGTTTCCATGCGAACTTCTATCTCATTAGTAGCCCTTTTAGGTTCATCCATTAAGGCCTAAATGAGTAGTTCTAAAACCTTTCGAGCCAAGGACACCCAAAATGATATTTGGTCTTGGACCTCACCAACTGAAAATGTTTTGTGCCAGGGCCACTTTTGAGCGGTGCCTAACTGCTCCATTACGTAGCAATGTGTGTATGTACAGTATGTCCGTCCCTATGTCCGTACCAGCACGAAAATCTGAAACACTACAACTCTGTAATTTCTCGAACGTTTTGGACATGGCCTGGCACGCTGGAACCGAGCTTGCCCTCTGCACGTGTTCCTGGGGGTCTGGAACCTCTCGTTATCCCGGGGACCCCCCCAGGAACACCTAAAGTACCTACAGTGGCCAGTAGAGTACAGCACAGACTAAAGTGGCACAGAGTACACTACAGTACAAGCCCTGGCCATGTTCCTGGGGTGAAGACACCCCTTGTGACCCCCCAGGGACAGCTAGGGAGCAAGAATGGCATGCGAGCAGTCACGGCGAGTTGTGTGTCCTGTGGATTTGTGCGCCGGTGTTAACATGTCGACAACCGGCGGATTTGTCCACACATGCCGCAAAAAGCCAATTGTATATATTAGATGTAACCAAATGGACGCCATTCATTTGTAGTACACTCTCACCCGAGTTAAATGACCACTGAGGATTTTACAGAGTAAGAAATGTGTGCCGTGGATTAATGCATATTACTGTACACTGGGGGGCCTTGAAATTAAAAAGGTTGAGAATCAGGGTTAGGGGGAGTTTTAAGCATCTGACTGACCAACTAATTATCCAACAACTCAAGGCAAGCAGCTGTGAGGCAGTGAGGTGGTGTTCTACCTGGAACAGGGTGAATCCCAGATAGTACTCAAACAGGATACAGCCAATACTCCACACGTCACAGGGCTGGCTCCAACCGAGCTCTGAAAGACAAAAACGCAGTGAGTCAACACACTGCATCAATGTGTCACACATAATGTAGTACATTTCTTACAATCTGTATTCTTATGAGAAACTATAATTAAACAACAGCAAGTTAGAGGTCTTAGATGTTTAATTGAAAATAGTCTAATTGACTGAATTGATTGAATTTTGTTATATTTTGTGTAATTAATTTCTTAAACCCATTCAGGACAGGAACCCCTTTTGTTTAATTGAAAATAGTCTAATTGACTATTTTCTTTTCTGTAAGCAATTTAAAAAATAAAAATAAATAAAAATAAAGAATTTTGTTATATTTTGTGTAATTAATTTCTTAAACCCATTCAGGACAGAAACCCCTTTTGGGGTTCACAGTAATATCCTGGAAAGATGTCCAAATCTCCAACCGTTCTAAACTCTCATCACATGATGTTGCACATGAGTGCAAAGATGACACATGACACATGAGTACACATGAGTGCAAAGCTGATCAGAGCTAATTATGAGTCTACCCTGCCTGCCCGAGGGGGGAACGTGAGTCTGTAGAACCAAACTAATGTGACAGGTTGGTGCTGGAACAGCATGTCAAAGACACCAAACCAGACTCACAGATTGATCATTTGGGTGAGTCACTTTCAGGGTGATCGGATAATAGTGATAACAGGGTTATAATGACTGAGCACGTTCAGTGTGCTTGATGCTACTTTGAAAGGACAAATATTTAATTGTTTTATCTTCCAATCTGGACGCTTTGCTAAGCCCCACCCACTCCAGTCAGCCAGACTGTGCTTCTCACCCATTGAGTTGCATGTTGATGGGATTTCCCCATATAAAAAAATATATCATTTTAGTAGAAAGAGCTTCAAAATGTCTTCTAAATCTAGTCAACAAGGCCTGCAGTAGACTATGCAGTATGCACTGAAAATCAGGGTTCCCACACATTTTTACAGATGAATTTCCAAAACTTATCCAAAAAAAACCTTTCCAGAATATTTAACCCAATGTCCACACCTATATAACAATCATTCAGCACAATAATGGGTTCTGTATCAGATCGGTATTGATGCTGCCATATCAGATTGGAATGAAAAATTTAGCAGCATCCCTCTTTCAAAGTGCACTCACCAAGTATGACTTCAGGGGCACGGTAGTGCCGCGTGGAAACGATGGTGCTGTGGTGCTCGTGGTCGAACGTGGCACTGCCAAAGTCCACCACCCTCACGTCTGTGCTCTTCACAGTCCTCTCGTCTCGCTTCTGGTGAAGAGGAACACTTGAAAGTTAGACCGTAGATACCAGTCTCTAAATAAAGTCTGTAAAACCGTAACCACTTAAATACTTGATACTTAGTCAACTTGAAACGTAGAAAAAATAAATAGTTAACTAGACCTATGCCCAGCTGTAGAGCACGGAGTCTGTAACTATGGAAGTTGGAGATCTTTGGACCACCCAGCTATGCAATACCTGCTGTACCCGTGTCAGAGTAACCGTTCGACCAACAGTCTGTCTCTCTTTTATTCCCATATATGGAGATTTCTGTATCCATCTCGCTGTGTCCCTTTATTCCTATATATGGAGTTCTGTGTCAGGCATTCCTGACACAGGAATACCATATAGGGGTGATCAAGTCCAGGGCCCACGCAGAAGCTTTTGTGCTGGTTCTGGACAACCGGCTATCTGATGGACTCAACACCGGGCACTGCACTCCCTGTGGGGTTGTGGAACGTGTGCCGGTGGGGTGAACAGTTCTCAAGTCACGTGGATTACAAACGCACACGCGTACGTACACAGAGACTTGGTGCATTTATAGATACATAAATAGCTCAACACATCGCTCTGTGATGTGTTCTGAGCTTGTAGATCTGCAATATTTATGAAAGAATGCTAGGATTCAAATGGTTCACTCTAATTCAAAGATTACATTGGTGCATTGTGATCTTTCTATAAGGTTATGTTTTTCTATCCATCGGGAAATCAAAGTCTTAGGCCGACTTTTCAAATGCTGGAAAGCATATGCACTGATTAGGCTGATGTGAAGTAGTAAGGCGAACAGTTGACATTAAATACTTGGTTGGCAATTTAACTTGTATTTAACTTCATTGCAGTCGTTTTGATAGACATTCCAAACTATGCCTGCAAGCAAATGATGTTTATTCATGATTTCTTTAGGCAGCAAAAATTTCCATTCAGGACAAAACTGAATATTAAAAAACGGGCGTCCCCCAGTGACTCTGACTCTGCAGGAACAGAAGGTTCCTGCATTTTTATTTATCAGTGAGGGGAAGCACTAAGAAAACCTGGTGAAGGCACTTTGACGGGTAGAGTGTCCGTCTTTTCTTTCACCCAGAAAATACATTTTGTAACCAATCATTGGGTCTTTATTTATGGGCCGTTGAATAAAGCATTTTAGTTAAATATTTACATTGAGGCAGACGGAGACGGACTGTTCATCTCCGGTCAGGGTTAGGTCGCCTAGCAACGTGTTAAGAGTAAAATAGTTACTCTCATGTTACTCTACAGTATGTCCTACTTTCTCACCTTCTCTACATTATAGGTCATTGTGAAGTCTGAGTTGACAAACAGTATGTTCTCTGGCTTCAGGTCCGTGTGCGTCAGCTTGGTGTCATGGAGAACTACGGATGGCAGAGGAGAAGAGAAATGAATCATTACACATACGACAGATATATATAGACAGACAGATAGTACCCATTGAGGATAGAGCATTTAATGTTAAGAGCTCTACCCTTGATTTCCTTTACCTGAAAAACATATATAAGCCAAATAAAAGTTCCTTTTTGTCCAGTGAACATGATGTGAGTCATTGATGCCCTCATCTATTCTTGTTTACAGCAACTCAGCCAAAGCTTTCTACATCAGCTGCAGTTGGTGCAGAATGCAGTTGCAAGGCTTTTAACTGGTTCAAGGTGATACAAGCACGTCACTAGTTTAAACTGGCCAGCAGTTAATCTGAGAATAGTTTAAGGTTTACTGCTACCACCTTCATGGTCTGACTCTAATACCTATATAAGCTCCTCATAAAAAAATTGGAAACTTAACTTTGGTTGATTATTTCTCTTCCTTAATACCACCAATTGGTACTGAACTTTATATAGTTTTTATTGTTAATTAGTCACCTTTACAACGAGGTACAGGTTGTAAGGACCAGGCATTAGTGGAATTAGGAACACAGCTAAATGTGTGGGTAGCGACAGCGACACCAAAACATTTGTCAAAAAACACCCAAAACAACGTTGGCTCCTGGTTGAGGAACGAGATGCCGTCCCACAGAAAAATGTGGCTAGGTTGGTGACCAGCATGAGGAGGTATCAAGCTGTTGTGCTCCCGAGGCGATTGTACAAAGTTCCACAGAGGAACTTATTAAATTTCACGACAGTACAGTTTTCCGGGTTTTATGGCATTCCTGAAGTGGGTGTGTCAGCAATATTTCTCTAGTTATAATAGTTTAATAGTTTCTCTAGAACAGTCTGCCCACAATGCCAGCGTATTTAGCATTTTTACCAATCTTTCAAGACCCACAGAATATTAAATTTGTTTATGATGATGTAACCACCAAATACTCTCTTCGTTTCTTCCCTCTGTCATATTCAACTGTTTTGGAAGTTGAATATAGCTTGTTTTCACTAAAAACACTAACAGAAAGCAGAAAAAAACATTTGTAAAAATCCTATAACATTAAGAGTTAACCAGATGACTTACATTTAACGGCCAGGCAGAGTTGATAGGCCATGTGTCGGACCTGGCTGATGGAGTAGGGGAGATAGTTGTTCTCCTTCAGGAAGTCAAAGGTGCTCAGAGCCAGCAGCTCAAAGGAGAGGCACATGTGTCCGTGGTAGTCAAACCAGTCATACATCTGAACACAAAGGCTGGGGAGAACACAGAGAGGTTCGGCTATGACAAATTGCATAAGATCTGCATCATAAGACCAATAATAACCATGATGTGGCATGTGATGCCCAACCCATCATAAATCAATTAACTTACTACATGCACATAACTTACTGAAAGACATGAAATTGTAATTTGCGAGTACCGGAATTAAATTTCCATGTCATGATGTTATTTCCTAGTGAAACAGGAGTTCTGCGAGTCTCTGTGACTGAGGGTGCGGCTGGAGCTCATGGAGCAGTGCAACCATGCAACCTCCAGCAGCAGATATGCCAACCTTGTGAAAAGGTTCATTTTTCCTCCTTCTCTTAGTTATTCGTGTTTACTGCACACTGCACAGATAACGTTGTCCAAGTTGCTACCACAGGTGTTTTCCGTTCTTGCAATGAATGCAATATTTATACTCTCATTCCAACAGCATAAAACAACTACATTTTCTCAGCCAACGTTTCAGCTGAGTGCGCACAGACTACAGGGCAGGACTGTTCGCACATCGTTTTGAAGCGGTAGTTAGTGGTTATAATGCGCACGCACAGCGAATTACGTGCTAATCAGTTTGTATTCAGACCTCGCAGATGCAGGGACTGCAAAACAAAATAGTCAATGTTTGTTTTGGTGTAGTATTGTGCATTCCTGGTCGCATGGATGTGTTTAATGCATCGTTTTGGAATCGTATGCACCAAAGACACGGGAAGCGCAACAAAAACACTGTCCAACACCGACTTGTCAACATAATTTTGTTGTCATTGGGGAGACTTATACGATGTTATGCATAGTGCCATACTATGGAAGCGAGCGACGAACTCTGGGAAGAGAGGTGGAGAGAAAGTGTACAATGGTGTCATAATATTGGTTGAAATTGCTTAGTACCTACTGATGTAAGCAGCCATTATGTTTTTGCTTGACAGGTCGTGATGGAAATTGTTGTGGGCTTTCACCATTTTGGGAGATTTGGAAGTTACAAATGTCTTACATTTGTACCCATTTTTTTTAACATAAAATAGGGATGCCAGGGTTAATGTGGTTTAAGGAGAGCAGTTGTGTCTTTGTTGACTTATTTTAGAATAAAGCTCTGTGGGTATACTGAAAAGAATGAGGTGATGGAAACCAGTACTACTAGAGTCTGTTCTCACTGTTTATTTTCCGGGTCTTTCTCGTTAATTCTCTCCAGGACGTTGATCTCCAGTCGAGCCGCCTCCTTGTACTTCTCCACATTCTTAATGATCTTCAGAGCGACATGGCTTCCACCCCTGTAGAGCACAACATCAGTGTGGACCAAAATAGATGCATGCAACGGTACACCGCACGTGGATTATACTCATATGACCTCTTCCACCATACCCTG
Organism: Benthosema glaciale; assembly: GCA_900323375.1. NCBI lineage: Eukaryota > Metazoa > Chordata > Actinopteri > Myctophiformes > Myctophidae > Benthosema > Benthosema glaciale. The sequence goes on from OOFJ01036783.1 coordinate 21,279, forward strand.
CACGCATGCACACAAACACTCTCACAAGGGATTAAATCACAGGCCCCGAAGACTGGGACAGATCACTTCTAAAATGTTCCACGTTACATTTTGATGTCACTTAACTTCCCACCCACAACACAGTACACACACACACACACATCAGTAGTCAAATGATTTCATTATGGTAAGCAGATTACTTTGTAGAACAGAAAAGAAAACGGGCGTCTCCAGTTTCAACACAGGGGCAGAATTGGCATTAGGGAATTATGAAAAGGCCTGGCCCTTGACCATTTAAATAAAATAGCATGGTTGGTCCACAAAAAGACAGAGCCAGTTTGCAGAGGTTAAGTGTGGCAAATTAACACCAGCACCTTAATTTACAATAATTATATCAGGCATGTTTTCCTGCATTATATATTTTTTGCTACCATTGTCTGTACTAATGTTGGAAGTAGAACAGACTAAAGCACAAGTAGTATACCAGCATGTGACTAGTCTTAAATAGCCACATCAGAGAGATCCCGTAATCAAAGGTGTAAGAAGCAGCAACCCTGGAGAGACTGAGGGAGAAGTGAACAGCCGCTGTTATTCTATGGGTACACACCTGCGATGGTCAACGCACTGCATCACCCTCCCGAAGGTGCCTTCCCCCAGAGTACTGACGATCTCATCTGCAAGACACGACAGACACAGAAGGGAGAGAAAGAGAGGGGGAGTAGAGTAACAGAAGAATTAGAGATGCGGGACCAAAATAAACAGTGTCACAAAAAAATGCAAAGTGAAGACAGGCGTATCAATGCTAGCGCCCATCCCCTCCCCAATCCGCTGCCTATTCATATTGGCAGGTTTGAAGCGTTGCCTGTGAGGCACTCTAACATAATAACCTTCAAAGCACTAACAATAAATGATGTGAAGAGGTGCAGTTAACAGTGCTCCCTTCATGGTGACCAATTAGAGCCTATGAAATTTACACTTTTATGAGATGCAGCCCAAAAGGACATGACGGGGGTGGGGGGGTAAAGTGTATAAGTCGACAGAAATCTAAAATGACTTGAATTGAATGTAAACCTAAATGTCTCATGATGATGAAAAGTGTACATGTAGATAGTGTCTAAATGGTTTGCATTATTATTCTTGACTGTCATACGTCCTGCAACGTAATTTAAAAAAGAAAAACGTTCCACAGCTAAAAATCCTAAAAACAAAGTAAAACAAAATCAGGATATCTATAAAAATCCTTCTCTTCCAAAATTCTTGCAATCCACCCTTGCTTTTTCAGCCAGGGCGAACAGCATTCTAGCAAGGCATCATCATCATCAGGCACTCCCCTGTCATGTAAAATGCTCTATGCGTTTATACTCATATGGAGAAGGGTTACGATAGAGTAGTGGCAGTGAGTACATCTCTCTTGCAGGACGTCCCCCGTCCGACAGATCAGGTGCCCTTCCTCGTCGTCCCTCACAGCACTCGGAGCCCGCGTCCGGCTGTCGCTCCGCTGTGTTCAGACCCCCAAACGCCATCAGCAGGTCACGACACGACCGAGGGGGTGTCGAGGGGCGTGTTTTCGAGGGGCAGCCGTAGCCACGGCGTCAGGCGACACAGGTAGAGGAGGAGGGAGGAGGAGGAGGGTGGTGTTGATGTAGTGGTTGTATGGTGGCCATGGGGCGATTCACGCGTGACACCACGTGAAGGAAATATATAACGATAGGAATATAGTGCAAGGGACACAAGTCAAAGATCACATTTCTCTTCCTGTGCTCCTCTCCTCTCCCCCTCTACCTTTTCAACCACAGCTGTTTACAGACAAGGAAGCAACCGGCACATCCATTCATCAACGCAGAAACCAAACAAACACAATGGCACAGCTAATTAAGGAACTTATCAGACGGCCATCTCAGATTAATCAAAACTGCTATCCAAGATGGCAAACAGATTCTGACGATCATTGGCAGTCAAGCAGGAAATACTAAAACCTTCCACCCATTGCTTAAGTTATACTAATATACCAGTGTGGACATTACCAACCCCACAAACAAAATAAAGCTATTAAATAACTAAATATGAAAACAAAATGTATAAGAAAATGTAAAGCAATATTTCACTTTGGTAGAACGTTGTAATTTCTCCCCATTTCATTGCACAGCCCAGTTAATTAGAATCTGTCTTTTGCAGGGAGATGACATCTGAGAGAACCAAATGAAGCCACCTGCTAGCCTCTGTATAGGTTATTAATATTGCACTTATAGCATGGAGAAAGTAGGGGTTCATTTTCAGTTTTGTTGTAGACAAGTAGTCTATCGTTTCGTTTAGGGATCAGAGTTAGATTTAAAAAGTTTTAAAATGCCGTAAATGACCAGGACTATTTCTCACCTTAATGTAACCAGAAAATGAGCCCATGATCCCAAATTAAAACAGTTTTTGTTGGGAGACAAAAATAGAGATTGTGTCCAGACATCATTAGCTTTAGCACTGGACAGCAGCAGGGTGGATCCAAAGTAACCCGAGTAGAGGAAAGGCAATCTCATAAATACCATTACACTTGCCTTATTATTATTACCCTTCATATGTTTTAACTGTTCCCAATATGTACAAGTGAAAAACAGCAGAAAATAAATTAATTATCTAGTTTTACATTTAAATGGATGTATTACAGATGAAAGAAGAAAGAAGGGGCTAGGACATGCAACACGTCCCCACCCAGAAGCAAAGCGGGAACGCCAATACAATTTGTTGACCCACCGGTCAGCCACAGATTTTCTAACATGTATGTCAGCAAGCAAATATGGATTGATGATTCATGAAATGCTAATGGAGGGGCATATGTGCACTTCTAGAACAATAACAACGTTCAACCCAAACTGAAATAACACTTCAAACAAGGCCCTCTTCAGATGGAATTTCTTTTCTCTTATCCTGCTTTCAGAGCAAAAAAAAGAAGAAAAAAAAAACTAAAAGATTGTGCTACTTACCAAGTCCATGAGCTGTGAACAAGAAAGGGGTTAAAGAGAGGGAGAGACAGAAAGACCTGAACAAAAGAGAGAAGGAGAGGGAGATAGGAGGCAGACAGTAGGAGGAAAAGGGGGGGTTAAACCAACAGCTTGGGTTGGGTTCTACTCACCGAGGATGATGCGCTATAGGACCTGGATCTACGTCGCCTTCGTTTGTGCTTACGCCTGCTGCCTTTCCGTCGG
>OOFJ01036796.1:0-12810 GCA_900323375.1 Benthosema glaciale
TGGAAAAGCATTGAGGCGGCGGAGCACAGAACATTTGTTCTTTATATGTGTATGGCGCCTTATCTGAGCACGGGAGGCGGGTTGTAGGGTCCGATCAGACTTCTATCTGACAGGACCTGTCTAACATACGTGACTACTACGTTACGCATTCATGATTCACTGCGAACGCACGCACGCATGCACGCACACACGCACACACACACACACACACACACACACACACACACACACACACACACAAAGTAGCATGTAGATCAGATGCGAGCTACAGGCATGCTGTGTGGAAAGGTATAATTACTTATTAGTTTGTCTGTCATGTCTGGTTTGTCGAAATACTTAATGCAGCATAGCATTAGTATTAGTATACAGTGTTAAGCTTGATGTGTTGAAGTCTGACCATGACTCAGACAAACTCGCCAGTCAACCCCAGCAGCCAGTGGTACTAGTTGCAACATTCGAACTGTGTAGGGAAGTCCCAGCTGCCCACACAGCGTCTGGTTTCTCTGGTTTATGTGTGTGTGTGTGTGTGTGTGTGTGTGTGTGTGTGTGTGTGTGTGTGTGTGTGTGTGTGTGTAAACAAAGAAAACATGCAGCTCACTGTATATCCACAAATAGCTCAACTGTTCAATAAAGGAGAGGATGTTACTTTATTCATTACAAGGATTCATTTGACTAAGGCTTAAAATAATAAAGCTTTCTGTTAAATAAGAGATAAAATATTTATAATTTTAAACCATTTTGAGATGTCTTGTGGTGTTGTGTTGTCTTGTATTTGTCTGTATCTCTTTGGCATTTGAATAAAACATGTAAAAAAATATATAGTAATTTTATACCATTTTGGAATTGAAATAGGGAATCATTAGAAACCAGAATGGATAAGCAGAATCAGAATCGGTCTCATAAAAATTCTAACAATACCCATCCCTACCCAGTATTTCGGAACCGCTGTACAGTATATGTGTTTTGTCATGTGTTTTAGTGTGTGCGTAATGTAAAGTGTATGGTGTGCGTGCATGTGTGTGTGCGTGTGTGCATGCATGCGTGAGAGAGAGATGTATAGTGAGTGTATACTGTGTGTGTTAAAGGTTAGAATCCAACAGTAAGAGGATTGAAGCTCTTGGCAGGAGGCCAGATGGTTGCTGTCTGGAACACTGAACAATGATGTATGGATATAAACAATGTGTTCTATATCAAGAACCAGCACGCCATTCAAAGTTATAGGGCAACAGAAAAGAACATGGCGGCCCACATGCATCAAACTTCAATGGAGATTTGGAGAAGTCAAGTTCCATGTTTTATTCGGTTCCTAAAGCTTGATAGTTGATGTGTGGATAGTATCAGTGGCGAAAGGATCTGGCGATAGGCCCCAGTGCAAATATTTAGTTTAGGCCGCCTAAACTAAATATTGGGCGGTGTGGTGCATCTTGTTTCATTGTACCAAACGTGGACAGTTGACTGTGCCTTCCTTGAACTGTACCTACGCATCTGTAACATTTTCAATCAATCTGTATGTATGTTTAAATCAATTTGTATGTTTCACTTTCAATCAATCTGTATATATCTGTAATGTCTGTATGTATAGGTGCAGGGCTGCTTTGGACAGATGGAAAAAACGTTAGTTAAACTTGCAGAGTGACGATTACTTTACCTGGGTTACATCTTCTGATAGTTGTACTTGAATGTTGACATGACATAATAATCCCATCTAGTGTTTCATTAGCGCGGCGGAACGTGACAAAATAGGCTATAGCTGAGCTGTAGCCTATTTTGTTTCAACACGCACGTTGAAACAAGGCTGTGGTAAAGATACCAAGAAGGAGTGGACAGTGATGTCACTGTTATGCAACACGGAAGTAGTGAGAACTTGAAGCTGTTTACAATCCAGTCACTGACTGGATTTATTGTCACCGTCTTCTTCCCCCTTCATGGGCCCCTTGATGTGCACCGGTTGCACCGTCGATATTTTCGGCACTGGATAGTATACAGTTTAGTTCATTGTTAAAGCTGCACTATGTTAATTTCCTCTTCTACCTCGGATTCGTACCTGGATTTTTACCATTGAGCTAATAGAGCCGGCCGGCCTGTTTGCTCGGGCGATAACCAATCTTGACCATCAGGTCAAAATTTGTGTGAGATCCTGTGTCTATAGATGACCTTTGGTGACCACCGCGGTGGTTGGAAAACTACAACATAACGCGGTGATAAGCGACTCACCGCTCACCCATCTCTCTGTTTTCACCAACCAGTGACCACCGTTTCGGTGGTCACCTTATCACCTAAAACTGGAGTATGAATAGGCCTTAAATTCGAGAAGGGACCTCACCCTTTACAGGAACTATTAATCTAGTGTCAGTGAGGTCAGTCAGATGCAGAGTTGCTGGCCGCCTCCATATGCAGATCTAGTATGTCAAACCATGTATGGCTATCCAGGGTTTTAATGTTTTCGGGCCAGGTAGGGCATACAATGTGTGATAATGAGTAAGGCCAGGCGGGGCCTCGGGCCACCCCAGGTAGGGCCAGGCCTTCATTTTCGTCTCTACTTTTTGCTGCCACTGGTATCCACTGGCTGGATTTCCATTACTGCGGTGTCGACTTGATTGTCACCGTTGTATGTCTCCAGCTTGACTCTGTTTATAAAGACATGACTGGTCGAGGTTACTTTTTAAGTGGGGCAAAGCCTCACTTCATTAGACGTTTTTTTTTCCTGCGACCTGCAGCAGGAAAAATGAGCAGGAAAAATTAGCCTAAAACACGCCCAAACCACGTGCCCGGCCAATGACTATCTCTCTGTCCGACTCTGAGTGCTTTCAGTGACATTCCCCCCGCCCCCCTCTCCTCACGCAGACACAGTCACTTAGTCACACATGCAAATGAACACAGCGGTAGACTTTAAAAACAAAGCAGTACACCCAGCTCTGGCTTTGTTGTTCACGTGTGCAGCTTTCTTCAATAATTACAAAATGATCGCGCAGATACGCAATTGCGTCGGAGAAGCTGTGTGCTGTGGATATCATTACCTCTCCGTGCTACGGTGACGTGAAGTCAACAACTGACCAACGGACAAAGCTCTGACACAACAGGGATTTTATGAAGATAAACCTGGTGCTTCTCTTGTTTAACCCGTGGGGCTTCTAGTCGCGGTGTCTCTTCATAGTCTGTTGGCTGAAGTTGTCTGCGCCGTGCGGTGGTAGTTAGTATAATTATGATCATTGAGTGCAGCGCTGCGAGTATAGATAGACAGAGTAGGAAACACAGCATAGGGTGAAATACATCATGAAAAAACGGCTCAACCACGGATTTGACTAGCATCTGTATCGATGTATCGATGTGAATCGATTATTTTCCACATGCTGTGTGCGTGTGTGTGTGTGTGTGTGTGTGTGTGTGTGTGTGTGTGTGCGTGCAAGACTGTTGCTCTCTCCCCTGAAATGACTGAAAGGATGCACAGTTACTGCATTTGGTTCTGTGTAATAATAATCAAAATATATATCATTATCTATATATAATTATCTTCTATATTGCCAGTGACTGTACGTTGCAATCCAACAGGACCTCAGTTGTTTTCTGGGTATAATGGTCATGATTGACCATATATGGAGACGTAAGGTCACAATGCGTGACCATATATGGACAGACTGACTAACGGACTGACAGGTTATGCACGTTTTCATAGTAAACTGCAACCTGCGGTCGCAATTAAAAAAGGTTACTTGGTGCCACTTTAATGTGTGGATAGTAACAGTCGTTTAACGTCGTTTAATCTAGAATCAGATAGGACGTTTCTGTTTGTATGTATGGGCTGTCAAGGAGAAAGTAGTTTTACCCTCGAAAGTAGTTTTATCGCGTTGCTATAAAGGAACCGGCGGCATCCTCAGAGACCATAGCAACCACAAGCTGTGAGAGGCATAGCATTGCGCCTGCCTGACCCAGTGACCGTGGCTGTGTCACAAACATACCCCACATACCCTCTATAGCTAATGTGTGGGGTGGTAACTGCTTTGTTCTATGTGGTTGTGTTGTGTGTTTCCATGGGTGTTTATGTTTATGTGTGCTTTTCTTTCTTCAGGTATTGCAGAAGCTGGGCAAAGCTGATGAGACTAAAGATGAGCAGTTTGAACAAGTCGTCGTCAACTTCAAGAGGCAGGAGGTAATAAGACTGCAGGCACAAATTATTTCATGCAATAACTATGATTTACATAATTAACCATAAAAGAGCTATAACTATTCATAGTAGCCTATGGGTCCTAAACCGTGTACACAAAACCATGTATTATGTGTGTGTATACTGTACATACTGTATATATGATGACTGTATATATGATGTATATATGATATGTGACTGTATATATGATGTATATATGATATGATGACTGTATATATGATGTATATATGATGTACGTACGTGTGTGATTGCTTGCTCCAGTCAGAAGGATCCAGACTACAGAGAGAGATGAAGGCCTACATGGCTGCTATTAAAGGTACACAGACACGTGCGCTCGCATGCACACACACACGCCACGCACGCACGCACGCACGCACGCACGCACGCACGCACACTAGATTCAATGTACTGTATGTACATAAATTGTTCTAGATCACTGTTCTAGATAGAGATAATCAATTGGGCTTGTCCTAAATACAGTCTGACAGTAACTGGCTTGTCACATAGATACTAAGATACAGAATCATAACTGTGTCTGAGTCGAGGCCATTAACCGTAACTCGCGTGAAACCTTTCCTTTGGTATTATTATTATCTTTAAAGCATTTTTAAATAATGAAAATAGCCAATCTACAAGCGCACAATGCCTTGCGACGCAAGGCGCTGTTCGCTTGTAGATTGGCTATTTTCACTACTTTTGTGCAACACTCTTTGTGTGATGAAATACTGTAGGTACACATTTGAAACTTGGAGATATTATATAAGACTTCTGCCTGACAACAATGCACTAGATATTAACTGACTGTGTCTGTCCTATAGGAATGCAACAGGCCTCCATCAACCTGACAGAATCTCTACATGAAGTCTATGAACCGGACTGGCATGGGAAAGATGACGTCATGGTAATAGGCAAGGTCAGTGTGAAACCCCACCTTAAATCTGACCCCTACCCTGAATAGAACTAAACCTAAGGTCACTGTTTATGTTTATATGAATATACATTCTCTGATCAAACTTCCATGATCAACACACTATACTCATTGGGATCCCTAGCAAGAGCCAGTGCAGAGGCTTCAATACATTATTACATTCAAAACAGCCCTGCTAGGATCCTTGAATGAGTGCTAGCCACCTACCCTTCTCCACTGGCTCCCCATCACATTGTTTTGTTGTTTGTTTTTTAACGCTTTCTAATTAAAAAAGTTCAGTCAAGACAACTCAAGAATTGATATGATAAATATATTTATTGAATATAAAATTAATATATTTATTATGGTTTGGCGATGAATTGGATCTGCTTTTTAGGTACTCAGATCAAGCGTAACAGTCCCATAGGGACTCCGAATCCCCGTACCTAAACAGTAGATCCAAAACGACAGGTGGTAGCTGGGGTGGAGGTGGGTGAGGAGCAAACGATAGCAACGGCAGCGCAGCAGAATAGCAGCAGCAAGCAAGCAAGCAGGATGAGCAGTGCGGAACTTACAGTTTAAATAGCCGGTATGAAGATGGAGAGGGTGTGATTGGCTGAGTGAACCATGTGAATGGGAACATGATGCTGCGGTGGCCCAATTAATGGCTGGCAGCAACTGCACTGAGGTTTCCTGACTGAACTTACTTCGCGCATGTCTATGACAGGCGTGAAGTTCATAAATCTGGCAAATCTTTCCATCCCCCATTTGCGCATTTCATTTCTCTGATAAAGCCCCAAAATCCAGCCCCTTCAAGAATTTTGAGGTGCTTCCATTCAGGAATGTAAGCGCAAAATCCAAAATGCACTAAAAAGGCCTTGATGGAAGTTTAAGTAGAGTTAGTTAAACCAGTTGTTAACACAGCTGTGCCAATAACAACTGACAGTTTACCGTGTTTATTGTTCGTGTACACGTTGTGTTTCCTTCAGGACTGTGATGCATTGTGGGAAGACTTCCATAACAAACTGATCGACTCCACACTGCTAAACCTTGATGCATATCTCGTGCAGTTCCCTGACCTAAAGGTATTCATATAATTGTATTTTTTCTTTCTTCGTCTTCTTCTTATTTATGCATCTGGTTTAAAGACACTGTCGTTTCTATGTTATTGTAACATACTTTTACGTTACGTTTGTAACAACACATTTTGAACTAGTGCTTTCTGCAGTATGATTTGATCATCTTAAAGTTGAAAAATAAAGTAATTGATGATTGTGTTTCAGACTCGAGTGGCAAAGCGAAGCAGGAAATTGATAGATTATGACAGCGCTCGTCACCACATGGAAACCCTGCAGGTAGTAAGTACATTTTGTTTTTGAGCGGTGCCGGCCGCTCCAACAACTGACAGAGTGTGTTTGTCCGTATGTATGTGCATAGCATCAACAACTGAAGCTCACTGCAGCACAAAGATGCAAACAGGGACACAGTGCAACACAGGCGCTTAAAGACACGCACGCACGCACGCACGCACACACACACACACACACACACACACACACACACACACACACAGTATAGGAACATTATAGGAATAAGTACAAATGCAATTATTCCTGAATAAACACAAACAAATGTTGCAAAAAACTACGTATAAAAATTAACCAATAGAATTATTACAGGCATCTGGGATGAGAAACGACCGCAAGATGTTAAAGGTACGTCTGTCTGTCTGTCTGTCTGTCTGTCTGTCTGTCTGTCTGTCTGTCTGTCTGTCTGTCTGTCTGTCTGTCTGTCTGTCTGTCTGTCTGTCTGTCTGTCTGTCTGTCTGTCTGTCTGTCTGTCTGTCGGCCACCTTTCATTTAAGATGTATCAGTAGCAAGAGTAACAACAATGTTGTTACAATAATTAACATTTTAAATGAAAATATTCAGCAAAATTGTGTTGAATCGAGATTGTGTTGAATTGGCAATCAGTTTGTCAAAGTAATGGGGTTTGTATTTGTATACAGCAGAGTACTATACAGCTGTATAGGTTATCATAATGGGCTTATTTAGTTCTATACATAGTATTGTATACCGTACAGGTTACCAAACACTGGTTTGGGACCCATTTGTGGGTCGCATTTTTTTCTTTCCTACATTTTGTTTTTAATTATCATTATTTCAAAACATTTTCTAAAAACATTCCCAAAAAAGCAACATTTTGCATGAATTCAAAACAAATTCAATATTATTTATACTATTGTATAGCCATAGACATGATCAGTTGTTGCGTCTTTTACAGGCAGAGGAAGAGTTGAAAAAGGCTCAGAAGGTGTTTGATGAATTAAATGTTGGTCTACAAGATGAACTACCCACTCTATGGGACAGGTGAGTTATATCCTCCCTAGACCCTACACTACACTATCATACAATACAATACAAAATGCATGAATACAAGATGAACTACCCACTCTATGGGACATGTGAGTTTTATCCTCCCTAGACCCTACACTACACTATCATACAATACAATACAAAATGCATGAATACAAGATGAACTACCAGTCTCTGCTACAGGTGAGTTATCCTCCCTAGACCCTACACTACACTATCATACAATACATTACAAAATGCATGAATACAAGATGAACTACCCAGTCTCTGCTACAGGTGAGAGCTAATACTGTACACTAAACTAATGACTAGAGCAGTCAGTTTAAAACACTTTTCATATCAAGGCTCTCTTACATCTGTTAAATATTTTGTGTGCCTGGATCTCTGCCTTTTTTCAATTTATGCCTTATCCCGATTTATCCAGTAGCACCTTTTTGATATTTCTACATCTTTTATCTACCTGCATGTCTCCGTGGAGCACCTGGTTGCTTTCTTGCCTCTGAACTGTTTGTTGTTTAACATTGGTTCTACATGAAGGGAACAGGAACCGACCCTCTGATGACTGCAGAGTAAGATGTGAAGTAACGTGATCCAGTAACAGTGTTGTTGTGTCCGCAGTCGCGTGGGTTTCTACGTGGACACCTTCAAGAGCGTCACCAGCCTGGAGGCCAAGTTCCACCGGGAGATCTCTGTGGTGAGTGCACAGGGGTCAAGGGTTATTGGGTCAGGCTTAAGGGGTTACAGGTCAGCGGGTCACTGAAGGTCCATAGTGTAAATACAACGATAGGTCCGGGGACCACTATAGTGGTCAAACTGTGTGAATGTAACTAAATGGACCATTATGTGTATGTAACCAAATGGACCCTTATGGGTGTGTAACCAAATGGAGCTTTATGGGTGTAAATGTTAAATGGTGCATCTATATTAGCGCCTTTATCCAAGGCGATTTAGCCTATAATGATTGTGCGTTACATTCACTCATTCACACACACACAGTCACATGCCTACGGGCTACGGCGGAGGAAACCTGTTCATTGGGAGCGACACTTTTACACTAAAGTACTACTCCTAAAGTACTACTCCAGTTTTAGGGGATAAATTACCTAACTACTGCGGTGGTTAGTAAAAACAGACAGATGTGCTGGGGGGAGCGGTGAGTCGCTTATCACCGTGGCTCAGAGATGTCATGTTGTACTTTTCCCAACCACTGCGGCGAGTAGGTTTTCACCTACAAACTAGAGTATTGCTCAGGGGTAGCCCGGGATCGAACTGGGAACCTAACAAGTGGCAATTCTACCTCCGGAGGTAACCGGAAGGCTCGTCTTAAAACACATTCGGCCTCACTTTGGTTTCTGGCGACCGCTCGTGGTGCGGTTCTTGTAGTCTTGAATTTGTTTTACTGAGGTCAAGGTTAGGAATAAGGTTAGGCATAGTTGTTTTTTAGGAATACCAAGTAGATACCGTTCCGAGGTCTCCGGATTTGCGCCCAGTGTTTTGGGGCGAGCGCTTTTGGTATTCTTTATCTTTAGAAGACATTTTGTAGAATCAGGTCTTAACGGGTGAAAGAAAAGAGTTTCAACATCTAAAATGGAACGTTGATCAGTGTTGTTAACTTGTTCTACATTTAAAATGGAACGTAGATCACTGTTGTTAGCTTGTTCTACATTTAAAATGGAACATTGTGTCACCGTTCTTGTGTTTTCAGCTCTGTAAACAGCTGTATGAAGTCATGACCAAACTGGGGGAGCAGCATTCAGACAAGATGTTTACCATCCAGGGAGCACCCAGGTCAGCGTCTAACTCTGTCTGTCTGTCTGTCATGTACAAGTTCAGATCGTTTCAGATATGTGTTATCGCAAAGACTTCCATAGCTTTCCAAAATCAACAAATTAGTTAATAATTATGTTAATTACTAATTATTAGTCTAATGAAGAAGGTAGGCATGGAGATTTGGTCTGTTTAAAGCAACAACAAAAAAAGAAAACTCGTATTTTGTAGAAAATCATCATTAAAAATTAACATGGAATTATGTTCCACCATCAGAATGCAGATATGAACGTATATATTATTGTTATTTTTATGCTATACTGATGAATCGAATACATGACCAAAATGGGAAGTTCCCAGGACTTTTTGGTGTTATCCATTTAGCCTTATTGTGTATGCACATGTTTTTACTAATAAAGTAATCAATCAATAATGTTTTTAGGGCTATTATCAGTATTTATTTTATTTACTAACTCATTTTGTGGACATATCCTTCCACAGTGATTCAGGTCCTCTCCGTCTGGCCAGAACCCCGTCGCCTCCGGACGACGACAGTTCACCAGAAAGTCCAGACGCTGGTTTCAATCACATGCTCCGCACACCTGTCTCGCCTGGTCCACCCAGACCCAAGTCCCCAAATCAGGTAAAATATGTCTCACCTGACCCACCCATCTGGCCCACCCAAACACAAGTTCCTATCTCAGGTAAAATATTTCTCACCTGGCCCACCCAGAACCACGTTCCCATCTCAGGTAAAATATATCTCACATGGTCCACCCATCTGATCCACCCATGCCCAAATCCCCATCTCACCCAGACCCAAGTCTCCCTATCAGCCAGGTAAAATATATCTCACCTGGTTCCCCGATCTTGTCCACCAATACCAAAGGCCCCAAATCAGGTAGCCTAGCCTTTCTCCCTCCCTCTGCCAATCATGTAATAGATAGTTGTGGTAGGATATATAGAAGTAATGAATATTCATCACTGACAAACAGTTTTTCCTGTTCCTGTTTTCCATGTTGTTGAATGGTTTTATTATTCTTTTCCTTCCTGCTCATTTGTTCTGTTGTGCTGGTAAGTAAATATCACTAGAGTTGTAGTCACCAGTAGTGTTGTAAGTGCTAGTACTTGTGTTGTCTATAGTATAGGCCGGGTTCTCAACGTTTTTGGCTGCAGGGACCCCCGGAAATGCTTTGGCCATGTGTCGTGACCCCTGCCGCCCCCCTCCCTACCCCCAATAGAAATTGACCGCTACAATAACATATATATAAATATACATATATATATTGAGTTGAGAACCCCTGGTCTGGTCTATAGCAGTGGGTCCCGGGGACCCCAGTGGTCCTTGAGGGAGTTGTTAAAATTAAAACATTTGACAACCACTACTCTATAGAACATATTTAGAAAATTATAATGAATACAAACATATTCTTTTTTCATTACTCTCATTGTAGTCTGTATAGGTCAACTTTATTAGTTTCCTTTGTTTGTGAGAGAAATAAATACCTCTATGTTAGATGGACTTACAACCCATTATTTACTGTATGTGTGTGTGTACACATATTTCTTATAAACTCTCTTAAACTTTGTGTGTAGATGAAAAAGGGTCCCCCCATCCGTCCGCCCCCCATGGCGACCCCCACTAAGGAAGTGGCTCAGGAGCAGATCATTGATCTGTTTGGAGGAGAATTCCTGCCAGCTCCTCCTGTTTCTTCACAACCACAGGTCTGTTTAAAACAGCCCACCCTCCACCCCAAAACCCCACCCGATTAAACCCCCACCCCACCCAAAACAATTGAATGAAAATGTAACGCTTTCATCATTATTTTCCCTGCAGCCCAATGAAAGACCCGGAGAATCTCTCCTTGACCTGGACTTTGATGCTTTCCAACCAGATGACAGCGTTTCACCCATACCACAGGTAAACCTCCACCCATACCATAGCACACCATACCACCTCCACCCATACCAGAGTCAATTGGAAATTGAATGGAGGTCTCGGCAGAAGTGTAATGATACAGGAAGAGAGATGATCTAGCATGGGAGTGGACGACAGCCGTTCTTTGTGACCATGTGGTTTCCTTCTTCAATCAATCTTCAATCTGGGAAAAGATAAATGCATTTTTGTAAATGTGATAACATGGAGTTGGATGGCAGGCGAAATGTTCTCTTCCGGTTCATTACTGGTTGTATCCGTTGCTTAGCAACCTAGAACCATTCATATGTTGGCGAAGAGCGCAATCTATCATAAACCACTGAAAAAGACCACATGAGGGAGATCTCAATGATTAGACTTGACCGAGATCAACGGCAGGGAAATGTGTTCATTGATTTGCTATTAAGGACCCCCTGGAACGCCCTCAATGACCCCCAGGGTCCAATAAAGAGCTGTACATTCATAGATATGAAGTAATATGACCCTGGTTTGAGAAAATGTCATACTTGATAGACAGCTAAAAAATAAGTAATCATATACCTGTATATCAAATGGAACAAAATACCCAGTTTGTTTTTGTGCCTGAAACTCGACACATTATTTGAATTTGTTTTTATGTACTTGTTTTGCTCCAACAGACGGCCTTACCATGGGACATGGGTGGGTGGGTGAGTCATCGATTCTTTATTTATTTCTTTAATTAAGCTACATAATGTTAATGTGAATGAGTAACAAGAAGCAAACTTATCAAACATTACAACATCTCACACTCCTGTTTCTTCCTTAGGGAAACACTCAACCAGCAGTGCAGCCTGTAAGTAACCTACATAATATACCACTGCTTTTTTAATCATATTGTTCTATACATTATAGCCAGGTTCCTAGACATTATAATAATGTTTTTAATTTATGCATACAGAACAACACTTAACACACTTAACTTATGTAACAACACTACAATTAAAGGACGACTCACCCATTTTCAACCTATCTATAACTGGTATAACTGGTCCTCACTAATGCTCATGCTAACATGGTACCATTTCTTTCTACTATGTCTGTCTTATAGGGATGTTTTTATTTATTGTATTAACGCAAGAATAATGGCTGCCATTAGTAGTATGGTAACTGTCCAGGAATAGAAAGGCTGCAGTTTATTTTAGCCTTTACTGTACTTATTCTTTATCAATGATGTCACTGGTAGGCAGGCCAAGTAATGACTAAATTACAAGTTCATTAACTTGCTTACCAGTGATACCTCAATGTAAAATGTTGTCCAAAATGTATAAAGTATACATGATAACATGCTTAAACATTCAACAATTAAGTCTGAAGACTGAATGTGTTGAATAATTTATATTTACGAAAAAGTTTGAGAACTACTGATTTAGAAAGCATTTGTAGAATCGGCCTCAGGTCAGGGGTTCATGTCTCTCCTAGCTGCAAAACGTTGACGACCCCCAGTGTGTTCTTGCGTATAAAACAAGTGTCTAACAGTGTGTAACACTCTATAGTTATAGTTTAACTGTGTATTCTTCTCCTTGCTTGCGTGCACTGGCCCTGCAGCCGGGCTTCACTGACGCTGTGAACTTTAACCCTTCCTTTCCCAAGCAGGCCCCAGATGCCAGCTTTGTGGCGGACTGGTCGGCCGACTTCGGTGGCT
>OOFJ01036857.1:0-10404 GCA_900323375.1 Benthosema glaciale
CAGATTTCACGTAAATTGCATGTTGCATTCATGATTTGAGGATTTTTGTTCCAAACGGTCCAGTCCTGCAAACTTTGAAAGCCAATGTTAGCCAATTAGGATGGAATATGAAATATCGGACAGATCCGTCTTGAGCACATGATTATAGAGATTCTGTGTAACGATTTACGGGATTCTTCGTCAAAATCTGGAGGAGTAATACAAAAGTAATTAGTAATTACAAAAGTCGGCCTGCTGGTGGCGCTATAACAGGCCGTTGTGGAACATTTGGAGCAGAGGTTCATCGTTGGCATCCATGGAGTG
The DNA here is from genome assembly GCA_900323375.1 of Benthosema glaciale. Taxonomy (NCBI): domain Eukaryota; kingdom Metazoa; phylum Chordata; class Actinopteri; order Myctophiformes; family Myctophidae; genus Benthosema; species Benthosema glaciale. Next base: position 304 of record OOFJ01036857.1, read on the forward strand.
TGTGTGCAAAGTTTGTCATGGATCGGGCCAATGGTGCCGGAGATTAGCTGGTAACGGAGGGACGGACACACGGACGGACACACGGACGGACAGACGGACGGACGGACGGACGGAGTTCGGCCTGGTGGAGACAATTATGAGCGGATGCTCAACGCAAAACGGGTGCCTGGTGTTGCACTGAAGGATCCAGAATCCAGATCCAGCCAGGGACCTGTCTGTCGGTTTCAGTTCTGTGAGTAACGATGCAAAGCAGGCAGAGCTCCAGTCAAGCACTGAACGAACTGGTGAGCGAAGCATTTGAATTAAACCTTTTATTAAACTGTTCTGAATGACTAGTACCGAAATGAACGATAATTCCCACAGCTACATTAATATAGTATTACTCATGACCAGTCATCTCAGCTGTTATCTCTTGTGCACAGTATGAAAATATCACGACAACGGTCCATGGGGATTAATTGGCTAATCATTAGAACCATTTTGCCAAGACGGCAAGTCAAATTTGCTGTAATTGTATTATTCCACCCTGAGGTGAAGATTTCACACAGGTTGAAAATGTAGTATGAAAAGCTGGCATCATTCCACATGTGAAACTTCATGAATGACCGTCATGTGCAGATGATTGACTATGACGATTCCTGTTATACTTTTTACTGCTGACTATTTTCCAAACCACCATAGTTTGTTTCGGTTTCAACAAAGCTACTGGATTCAATTCATTTCGGTATGGTATGAAAACATGCAGACACTTGCAGACTTGAGACAGACAACCTTATACACTCGATATCCCTGTGTGGGATGTTTTTATGTATTATTTATAGTTTGGTCAAATTTACATTAATATTGCATTTAAAGCACATACACTAGCCTACTCATTTGAAAAGGCTGCCTGAAAATGCCAGTCTCTGGAGAAAAGATTGATTTCTGAAGGAAATTCAAAAGTGCATGACTTTTTCGCCAATACTGAATTATTCAGATATTCAGTTGTGTAACACTTTAATGACTTCAGAGAAACATACTGTTTAGATTTCACATATCATGTGAAATCAATAAAGTTCAGTTATACTTTTCATTTCTCTGTGTCAGTATCAATATAACTTATACAAGCTGATGTTATGTTTAATGGGAGCACAATTCTAAAAATGAGAAATAAATTAGGCTTGGCAGCATGATAAGCACATTATTTCCTATTTGAAATTTACAACTTATAATTAGAACCCTTTAATGAATTTCATATCACATAAATGGCTTTAATATGAGGACACACAAACTAGAAAGTAATGGCTATCCATTACAGCTTTCAAAACTATAGAATCAAACACTACTTATTAATGAATTCCCAGCCAAAGTATAGCATCAGATTCCTATGTCTGTCGGCAGATTGTTTGACGGGGTTCCACAATGAATAGCATCCCATAATGACAGGTGATGGGACTCTCTGAAATCACAGTATGTATTGGAACACCATTCTAGCAGGAAGATAAGTGAAAGAGGATGTTATATTAGAAATACTGTAAGTAAAACTTAAATAGTGCTTTGCTTGGTAAAAATGCAAGATATGATGTATGGTTGGGGGTTATACTTTTACGCCAGTCAGCAATGACACTACTGTAAAATCACGGGAAATAAAAACCACAAACAAACAAAACATAGCATGGCTCTCCTTGTTCTCCCACCTGCACGTGCCCCTTTCACTGTTAATCCTGGCTGATTTGGTCAATTCTGCAAACATAATTATTTCTAAAGTATATGAATACATATGGCGTAGCTTACATTATCTTTTAAATAAACATTTCCCTATTCCAATCTTCGATTATACTGCGTGGAAAACGCTGTTCCTTCCTTCCAGCTGTGCTTGCCGTTCTCCATTTCAGTGTAACATAATCCGCCCGGTGTTTCTGCTGGGAGGATGATTTCTGTGGGAAGGCAGAACATGTATGTACAGTACTGTACAAGCGGAAAGGAGGAATGAACGGGGAAGAATCCCAAGAGAAGGATGGGGAAGCCGGCTATATTTGCAGCCACACAGCATGCCTCAAGTTAATGCGAGAGGATGGCAGGAAGCTTGAACAGATCACACACATTCTAGAGCACATGGCTGCCATGGGTGCATGTGGGGGATATCTGCACGACACAAGCACTAAGACACCCACCCACTCTGGCAGCGGCGACACCTTGCGACTAAGTTATACTCCACTCACTAAAAATAAAAATAAAATATTGATTGAGGAACAACCCGCTCGTACGACAAAGTATAAATTAGGTTTTAGATAGGCTAGCCTTTGCGCCATTGCGGTACATGAGAAACCTGTCACCAACAACCTTCACGTACTGTCACAAAAGACCCCTAACCCCTGGCCCTCATAGAAGCTGTCTATGGAGTGAGAGGTACTGATGATGAAAGATCAGCGGGTGAAAGAGAGGAGGAACAAAGCTAAACAAGAAAATGTCTGCCATTAGCTGTAGTGAAAGGACACCACTCGATTGATTTTTGCCCTCCTCCTTTCTCCCTTTCCATTCCTGTTTCTATGCTGTCTATCCAAGCAATCTCCACATATAAAGTTCAAGGTGTCTGTGGGCCTGGATTATGCCCAAACATGAACAACTTTGGACATAACTCATGTCACAGAAGTGACGTCATGGATCTGACAGAAAGATAGAGAGAGAGATGGAGGGGGAATCATGCAACTCTACTCTAGTGGAGTCCCAGAAAAGAATACAACTGCTGGAAATGAGAACAGGTCACCTTTAACAAAATAATATAAAACTAACTTGAACTTGCCAAGGACAAAAAGGAGGAGAGGCACTATTTTTACTTGCATGGAAGTATTCTACATAATGTAGTTACCTTGTACTAAATCAGTCAAAATTATTATTATTTAAAAAACAAAATTGGCTAAATTTAAATAACTAATTGAAGACATTTGGATGTTGACAAAGGGACCACTTGGGCCTCAGGGACTTGATGGATACATACTATACCCCCACCTCGCTGTGTGTTTTTTATAAGAGCACCGTAATAGATTTTGTGGAGGAATCATAACCACATACCTTCCTTTCGATAATTTTATAATGTCATGTTACTTTTAAGTCAAACTGTTATCAGCCTGCCTGGTGTATAATGGACAAATGGCAGACATTGCTTGATAGCTGGATCTTTTATTCCTACCATATAAACATTATATTACACATTATAAATGAACCCTAACCCCACCATGCTAATCTAATTTTCTATTTTTATTTGTGTCCCGTGCCAAAAATAGCAGATGTACAATCTCTAACTCAATATGCTCTGCGATACTTTGTGAGCTTGTAGATTGGCTATTTTCAGCACCAGACCAGACACCGTTGTGTGTATAAGTATAAAACCGGGCTTTAGTACAATACTCCAGCACAAAGTCCATAGACTCCTGCTGATCACTTCCATTGTGTCTGTGCTCTGACATGGTCTGACTGAACTCTGGCTGACCTTGAGGATCACATACATTTTACATGAGGCCTTTCCATCAAATGCACGCACACGCACACGCGCACGCACGCACGCACCTGGGCTCAAGGCTCAGGAAGTAACCTGTCAGAATCCTGAATAACATCAAAGAACTAAAACAAAAGAACACAAGAACTAAATAAATTGTGCAACTTCTTAGTTGCATCAATCAAAAGTGAGATAGCTGAAACCTAGCCCTGGTGTGTAGTTTGTATTAAGTTGTACGGCAGTGTATTCATGCTATTACCCTTGGCCTTAAGATACGTTAACACAACAAAAATGTATAATGTATAGATAGATAGCCAATATTGGTGTAAACGAGGTGTAAAGAGTGCAATTTGAGAGTGCTGAGAGGGTGACCATTATGCTGCTCTTTAAACTGACAGTGTGGTGCCAGAATACAGTCTGGTGCCTGCTACTGAAGTTTACCAATGCACTGGTCATGATTATCCTTATCTGTAAGTAAGTATCATTGGCTAGAGAGAGAGAGAGAGAGAGAGAGAGAGAGAGAGAGAGAGAGAGAGAGAGAGAGAGAGAATGGGTGAGCAGACAGGCAAAGGAGAGAGAGGGGGGATGAGAGTTAGGGTGAGGAGAGAGAGATTGAGTGGGGGAGGATGGAGAGGCAGGGAAAGGGAGAGCATATTACATGCACACAGTAAGCCGGTAAAACTGCGAGTACTGCAAACCTGAATATGCAGATTGACACGTCGAGAAGCGGCACATTGTCATAAGTAATACCAGCAGCAATACTGGCCAAGTTTCGCACTGGGTTTTCTCCTCGCGATAAAGCCAGCGTTGTGGGTACGTGTGTATGTGTTACTGAATTACGGTATGCCCATAATAATGGACATGCCTGATGTCACAGTACTGATATATCATAGATGCCTGCCATATGCCATCATAGACTGGCCTCAAAAGTGTACAGCGCAATAACCTGGGCAATGATACTGATTTTAGACATACTGTACATACACAACTACAATGCAATAACCAAGGTAGGCACAGCTGGGTACCAACATAGACAGCTTCACGATCACAGCACAGTGTTGATGTCATTGACTGGCCTCCGTGTAGTTTTTGTGCATAATTCACCCATGGGCAATGGGAAGACACACACAGTGCTTATATCAAATAGTGCTGACTTCAAGGACAGCCTCCAACAGGTACTGACACTGAGGCAAGTTGATCTAGAGTATTCAGTCTACACTACAGGATTGTATGCAGAAGCAGACAAGCCGCGGGGGGGCAACAAAATGCGCCAAGGCGATCCTCATAATATTAATTTTCTTGCGGCGGCTCCGCCGCTTAGTAACGAGCATCAGTCCTCATGGAGTTGCATGCGTGATGTGGATCTGCTCAGAGCTGAAGCACTGAAGCAGCCCCTCGGGCACAGAAGCAACGGATGATGGACAATATTTTGACTTATTATACCGTGCCCAGGTAGTGTATGCACAACACGAGGTTCTATCAAGGTTCAACATCATTTACCAACCAGTTCATTCAATTTGGTCTTCTTTGCCGACTGCCATTCACTATATGCTATGGTTACATTATGATGTGGGAGGGGCCAGGAGAACCCTGAATCATCAGCTGCATTATGAATCATGTATCAGACCATTCTTAGGCATAATGATTATAACAATAACCATGTTCTTATAACTATAACTGAATTCTTATACAATCACTATATTTATATAGTTTTGTAAGCAGATTATAATGCATTATAACACATATGTTTATAATGCATTATAAACATAGCATGAACAGCATACTTTTTGTGTGTTTCACAAATTACAAAAATAGCATATTTACAAGGTTATCGCTACACTTAAAGATCTTCAATTCATTAATAATTGTAGTTAATAATGAAAGTTATGATCTTGGAAAGACACCAAACGTTTCTTTTGAGGTGAGAATGTTTGGCTTCCTAGCTGGAAGTAGGCCTAATAGTAAAGGGAAACACTGACCAGGCAGTATTATTTAAGAGGATATTTCTGATGCATCCCAAATGTCAAATAATTTGTTATGGACAAATACTGCAAAATACTGTTAAGTTGAAAATGATTACACATTTGAAGCTTGAAATGTTTCACACTTTTCAAAGGAAAAACTAATTATAAAATGTATTTATGTTGTATGAATATAGTTTACAAATGATGGCAATAACAACTCCAAAGGATATTTCCAAAGGACATTCAGGGCAATATCAGGACATTTGAGGTCCTAAGTTCAGTGTTAGATAAATAAATAAAATGCCAAGCATTTATGTCTTCCATTTAATCATACGGAATGACAAAATAAAAGTCCTCTCCTTGCCAGAAGGGAAACAAGTCAAGTACGATCAGTGTAAAGGAAAACAACCTTCAACATAACCAACTAAAGCCACAGAATGTTCCACAAAACTAGTGCCCTTAAAAGAATGATGACACATTTCAATCTCAAGTTCAGAGAGGTTGCTTGCAAAAGTATCTCTTATTCTAAGGAAATACACTGTATATTGATGTTGTTTTTATTCTTATCCATAGCTTGTCATCGGCTATTTACAGCAAAAGCTTTCCCAAAAATATGAAAATACACTAGTATTTCATGAGGGATTCCGGTAGGCATGTAATGATTCACTCATCTCATGATACGATTCGAATCACGATATTAGGTTCACGATACAAACCCGATAACAAAAAAGCTTTTTTTTTTTTTTTTTTATTTGATTTAAATCGTCACCTGTTTGAATCGATTTAAATCATTTTACAATATGTTGTTACATGCCTAGACTCTGGGCAACCAAGGGTTTATGTGGTTACTGTAATACTGCTTTTGAAGTATTAGGTCATCTGCTGCTTAAATTAAAATGAGAGCACCGACCTATTGACATGGGCAAACAGCCATATTTAAAAATGGTACAATGTAAATGTTCACTTTCTTTTCGTGAAAACACACACATTTCTATTGTAGGTGAAGCTGAAGTGAGTAACTAAGCGGTATCTTTCAGTGCTCAATCACGGTACAATATATTAGACATTGCGCTCTCACAGCAGGGATCAGGGGGAAACCTAAGATTGTTCATATCTAGGAAAAAAATACATTACACTGACAGCAACTACTACCATGCTATTAGGCCCAAAAGCAATCCAAATGTGCTTTCTAACAACACACGAGTGCATGTCAAAATGGTTTAACTTCCTGGTGGAAACCCTTCCACTCCATTTGTTTCGGTATGCAAGCTACAGCTGAGACTTCATCCAGGATAGCTCAGCTGGCACAACAAGTATAACGATACCCCCTGCTGCTGCACTTAAACCATGTTCCTAGCACAGACGCATTAGAGGAAATGTAAGCATTTAACGGAATGTCACTCACAAGGTTACTGCATCTCTCCACTGCTTGCTGTGCATTTACATGATGCTGACCACGCTGCGAAACACAATCTACCACAAAAGAAGTACTACAGTATCTGCTGTATTGAGGCGTATACTCCGCAGCAGCGGGAATATCAAAGGATCTATGGTGCAATTAGTCATCTTAATCCTTTTTCGCTCGTCTAATGATTTCTTAATCCTTGTACCATATTATAACATATCAGCTTCAATCATACAGCAGCCGCGTAAATCTCGTGACTAATTAAGTTAACCTTGTTCATGTCTGTGGTGCAGGCGTATGCATTACCTAATGCATTAGCTTTCTGACACTAGCTCAAAATCATATATGAAACTGAAATAACTTCATAACTTTTTCAGTTAGAGAGTTAGAGAAGAGACACTCAATTAAGGAGTTACTCTTTCAAGCTTAACTTATGTGTTGGACGGTACAGCATCTCTGCCGAGCAATTACGTACAGAAAATGTTGTTCCTCACCAAATCAATAACAATCTATGCTATCGGAATCCTGCTTAATGCAGCAGTGAAGATTTGCAAGCATCAACCAATTAGGCACCATCGAATGGAGGTTTTCTATGATGTGATGGTAATGCAGAGTAAACAGCGGGCAGATGGAGATTTTCCATGACATGGCAGTAATGTAAGTTAGACTCTGCACTTTACCTGTACTGTGGAGAAGGGCTCCCTTCTGCCTCACATCTAATGGTAGCTTGCTGGTCTGGAGAATTGATAGGTAAAATGAGGTCACTGGGCTCTGTCCTCCATCTTGGCCCTTGAAATATCACATCCTCTGCACAGGCTAGAGAAAGGCAGAGAGAAAGGTCATGATACTACAGACAGAAAAAGTCCCTTTAACCCCCAGAGAAAACAGTACAAAGATTGAATTCAATGAAGGATATACAGACAGTATCTGAACAAACAAGTTGTGGGAGGGCATGGATAAATATTGAGTGATTGTTGTGTTTTTCTGCATTGCCCCTTCTTTCTTTGAAGGTTCCTTTTTTTAGCCATAAGAAATTGCCTAAGGTAATGAGCAAAACATCATCAACAGATCCGATAGCTTGATATTTCAGTAGTGTGCTTCATATTGATAGCCTGGTCTGCACCCAGGGCCCTGTGATTGACAGGTGCTGATTGGCTCTTCCACTTTTTGGTTTCTGCAAAACGCCCACAGCGCTTGGGGCTAGACGGTCTGCAGAAGATACATAATAATGTGAATTCACCTGACCGGGATGTTTACCAGGCTAGGTTTATTATGTGAGCACATTTGTTCCAAACCATTTTATTATATCTGTTAAAAAAAACACAAGACAAACGCAAATGTAGGATGTGATGTGACTTCTATTACTTCTACTATTGTATTATGCTGTAATGCTGCAACAAGTTTACAAATGTACAGTGTAGGCGCCTACTGTCAAGCAGAAGTAGAGCCCATGTACTAATACGTACTATAGTCACTTAGTCATCAGATTTATTAGTGTCTCATGTTGCCATATGATCAGGGATCTCCACCTACCGATATATCACAAACTGGGACATTTAACAAACGAAGATGGCTCTTCAGTGGATCTTTGGAGAGGTTGAGGTGCTACAGTACCACTGCCTTACAAAGAACCTACAGTATTAAAACCTTTTTTATGGTTCTCTCTGTTTCTTGGTAAAGAATAAAGATTACATACAGTGTATTTCCTCAGATCAACAGATAAAAAAGAATGGTTTTCAATCTTTTCACCCCAATCTTTATTAAGGAACTATTCCAGCGTCACCAAATGCCGGCTCCATCTGTACACACACTTCTAAAGGCGTTGCAACTTCACGGCTGCTCCATATTATCATATGATAGAATATTTTGCAAGATGTGTAATTTTGCCTGCATTTTGGGGTGCTTATTAATGCTATGCATAACTGGGACAGTCAACATCAGTAGCCGAGAAATTACAAATAGTTTATGACTAAAATGGAAAATCTCCACATCAGGGATCAGGAGTTTAAAAATAATTTCTTAATTTCTTCAAGATTTACTGAATAATTGACTTGATTATTATGATGTTGTCCATTTTCAAAACCTTTATTAATACACTTTATTTCATGGATGTGCTTTTCAAGCTGTTGAGAATATAATTATGTAAAAAACAGTCCAACATGAACCAAAAGTCAACAGAAGGCAAATTAATAGCAGACTCCTGGCAGATTGTAGGGATACAATCTTGACTCTTGCTTCTCATTATGAGATTGCCTTGTAGAAATGAATAAACAAAATAAGCGTTTTTCTGCCTCTTTCTCAGGTACAGATATTTGTGTTTTTTAGGTTCTCCGAAATTGTTGGTCTGTCTGAAATGTTGCCATTCGGCATAGCACACCTCAGGGTCATATGAAGCACATACGCCAGGTTTGAGACCGAATGTTTGGGCGCTTTTTCCGAGTTATACCTGGGACACATTTTGTGTGAGAGATACACAGACAGAGATTATGTGAATTACAGTACATAGACAGGTAGATATCTGAATAAGTGATGAAAGCTACTGAAACAAACACAAAATAATGGTTTTACCATGCTGGAAATTGGCTATAGTTTTCTGGAAGCTCGCTGCAAACTGTAGCCTTTATAGCCCAATTTTGGGGCAGTAGCATGAGGCATGTGGCAGATGGGCAAATTGACAATTCCCTGAGTCGCAGTGGCATGTATTTTCCCACCTGTTTGTGTTTGGTTTTTGGAGTTCCTTATTGCTGCATGCTGATGTGGGAGGTGCAGGTGCAGAAGGGGTTGTGTTGTTTGCAAATCAGTGCTGCATTGCTTTTAACAAGGATCACAACCACAGCCAGCCTGCTTTGACAAGGTCAAGCTGATCATAGCGAGGCATGCAGAACTCGTCCATTGCAAGATACATGCATACACCTATGGAGTCATCATTGCTGTCAGGCAGACATCTTGTATCTGTCTCCATATTTCAACTTTTTGTGTTGTGAGCTAGATTTATTCTATTACAATGGCTATATTTTGGCTTGTGTTGCATTGGAGCCGGCTTTATTGAGTGTCTACAAACACAATTGGCCCATGTTTGGGCCGGGCGAGGGAAGCAAGGCGGGGAAGGGGATATTTGTCACTACAAAAAGACGGGCAGTGGGGGAGTGGGGCAGTGGGGGCGGGAGGAGTAGGACGAAGACTCTACGCCCTCCCAGAGGGGGTTCAGCTCCTCACTGGCAGGTGAGTCAGTAGCAATGCAATGCGTGTGGGTATGG
>OOFJ01036909.1:3585-17314 GCA_900323375.1 Benthosema glaciale
CCCCCCCTCCCCTGTCTGTCCGTCCGTCCGTCACACAGCGCTAGCCGCCCAACAGTGCCACCCCAGGTCACAGAGCTTAACTGCAGCTGTCCGTGCTGAAACGGACATACGTATACATATACATATATACATGGGGACAGACATAGCTGCGTATTGGAGCGGATAGGCACGGCTCAAAAAGTTGTTAATCTAAAAAGCTTGACAATCATAAGATAAGCCTCTCAACATTCTGTGTGTGCATTTTTTATGTCATTTGAATTCTAAATAGACCTGATGATGAGGATGAGGATGAGGATGAGGATGAGGATGATGATCATGAATCAACTATAGGCAACTGGACTGATTCAAACCAAAGATGAGGATCGTTATCAAACTGTCACTGTAGTGGTTTAGTAAACGAATTCAACAATCGTTTATTGATTTGTCTGTTAGTGTTTCTGCAGCAGCATACATCTCTATCTCTCCCACTCTGTCACATTCTGCCACAAATAGCTGATACCTTCCTTTGTGAATGTAGTTCTGTAATCATCACATGGCTGAGCCACTATAGTATCATCCACTTCCCACAACTTGTCATCAGGTTTGGATTAAAGTGAATATTATCTCTACCAGGCCAGAGCGGCCGGGGGCGGGCATTATATTTTCGCCCCCCCCTGTCTGTCCGTCCGTCCGTCTGTCTGTCTGTCCGCCCGTCTGACTAATCTCAAGCACCACTAGGCTGATCAATGTGAACCTCGTCTAGCCCCTCTTGGTGGTGCTATAACATTTTAGTGAACTTCGGGGGTTATAGGCTAAAAATCCAAGGCTTCTCTTTAGGTTTACTAACTAAAAGACAGGTTCAAGCAGGGACGTGCACACATAGACATCAAAGGGGGCTTCAGCCCCTGCCCCTTTACCCGTCGGTAAAAAACCTGCCCTTTCCAGACCACGAATGCAGCTTTTACTATGCAGCTTGAGAGCTTGTAGATCTGCTATTTTTTTTTTTTTTTAAAGCGCCCTCTTACGGGATTTCAGCCCCTCTGCCTTTCTAACACTCGTCCCTGGGTTCAAGCTTGTTAAAATTAAGCTCTGCAATCCAGAAATGATTTACACTTTAAGATACAAAGACATTATAAGGAAAAGATTCATAGTTGAAATCGCTGCTAGCTCGTCAGGTTGATTAGCTAATTGCGTTTAACAATCACAAGAAGTGCGTATCGGGTGTAAGTGGTTCAGCACTCAACACCTGTCAGACTGATGGGGTCCTTAGCCGAGGCTGTGGGTAATGAAGATAATTAGCTAGAGATTTGCCTTCCAGACAACACAGAGTCACGGCATGGTGATTTCCCCTAATCTTACCTACTCTGAACTATTGACACATCTATACTTCGCTACGTGCAAGGTGCCCCCTAAGAAAGGGGCAGCCGGACCAGGTTCAAATCCCCCCCCCACCCCCACAGTATGTCTCTCCTAGTGTCACTGTCACCGGAAATGCATAGCAGAAATGTGGGGGAATAAATAAACAAGAAAGAGTAAGAGGAGTAACTTCACTGGTCCTTAAAAAGGTGGCATTATGTCACACTTTAGCACCCAGTAGTTTGAAAGTGGCAAGGAGAACAAAGGTCCTTCTGACCTCTTTGGAAGATTTGGAAAATACTGACTGAGTAAAGCACTCACTGCTCGATGCCTTTGAGGCAGTATATACAGTAAGTGCCACATCAGCTCCATACTGTACCATGAACAATCTCACCCTACTGCTATCACAGATGGGACACAAGGCTCTCTACAGGCTGCCATTGTGCTGTATGTGATTGAGTGTTAGTGATGCATTGTGGGCTGCGCGGCGAGCGATTTGCCGCCAGCTGCTCTGCATTGTGTCAGAAAACTGAAATCAACTGGAAATGCACTGAAGGATCGCTTTTTCTTTTTGCTCCTTCGCGATCCGGCCCTGTCTGCTTGTGTGTGCATTTGTTGGTTAGCAAGATAACTTGAGAACGGATGGCCGGATTTTCGTGAAACTTGGTGGGGAATTGTCACAAGGCTGCCGCTGCCCCCAAAGGAATGATTGGACTTTTGGGTTGACTGTAGGTTGATTTTACGCAGAATAGGTCACAATCAAGGTCAAGGTCAAAATTGGGAAGGGATTAGTAGTGGAATTATAAATTGTAATTATGCATGGCAGCACACATGCATGAGCAGGGCATGCGTCCTCTGGATGCATTCTATTCCCAGATGAAATGACAACTCTGTTCTCATTCTCAGCTTCTGTACTACTCAGATGGAACATCATTCAGAACATCAGACGACCAGCGACCAAACAAACCCACATTAACACTGCATGCTGGGCTCCATGGAAATCAGCGGTAGAAATCACTGAGCCACTTTCTATTATCTAATCAGGTTACTCCCCTTGAAAACGAAGGATCCATTTTCCACAGAACACCTGGTCGTTGATCAAAAAGAACATAAATAGCCACAGAAAATAAATTACAGTTTAGAGGGAGAAAATAAGTTACCATTTTCTGGAAGATAAAGCATGGAAAGAAAGAATGAATACCACAAAAAAAATACCCATTTTATATTCATCATACAAGAAGAATGCGACGTGCCCGGCAATATAATGCAGCAACATATGGTGAGATAAACCAGTGTTTCTCAAGACATGTACCCCTAGAGGTTCTACAGGGGGTACTTGAGAAAATGGAAAATGGAAACATTTATTTTACTGTTATGTTTAATTACAAAACATTAACAAATGTATGTGAACATGCTGCTCTGTAAAGCTTTAAACCAAATTACGTGTGAATTTTAACAGGCACAACTGTTACTGAATAGAAAACAATAGGCTAGTCTTTTATTTTCAACATATTGACATAAAAAGTGGACTTTTGATGCCAGTATTTTCTAATCAAAATGTTGTTGATTAAAAGGTGTACTGGGATACAGCAATCAGGAAAAGGGCATACCGAAGCACAAAATGTTCGAGAACCACTGAAATAAACAACCGCAAAATACATGCACATGAAAAACTGGGAGAGTGGACCTTTACTGTGAGGGATGGGCCTGCATTGCACTGCAGTGAGTGTGATGTATAGGCGCAAGTGTTTAGCAGCTGCAATAATACAGATAGTAAAGCTGTGGCATATGAAAAATATGTAATCAAACATTATTGTTTGGGCCTTTAAAAAAAACATTTGCACACGTTCCACAGACTCCAGGGGATCAACAGAACCTACTTTGAGAAATAACTGTGCAGCATTATTATCAGGTCTCCATGATAAACAAAGACATCATTTATACAGATTGCCCTGAAAGATACATCTACAGTATATGATTGACACTTTTTAAATGCCAATTATTGCCTGTTAAATCTCTCGAGGGCATTCATGAGATTGTAAATTATGCGACCGGATAACAGGCAACCCGCGTATCTCATGCAAATGAAGGTAAATATATTTTTGGCACCGAGGTAAGATCAAAGAAAGACGCCCGTCACTCCTGAAAGCTACCTGGAACATCTTCTCAGAACCAGCCTCGATTTGTCAAGACCTTTGGGTTATTATTTTTGTGAAAGTTACACTTAAACAAATTTGTCTTACATATTCTAATAGTTCTCCTGGTGATTGACTGGAATGCAAGCAAAGATGAAAAGAACACGATCTGCATTGTATCTGTACTGTACAGTATGTAGCTATATAAATGGTTTAGAAGCTTTAAAGGGCATTCTATTTTTCTACTTTCAAGAGTGTGGTGTACTGATCTAATGATGTAGTAACAACAATGCAATACCACTGGGTATGACACACTGACACTTTTGTGTTTTTTCGTCGCCGCAGCAATGGTCAAATGCCACAAAGAACATAACCGTCTCCGAGGACTGCGAGCGGTGGTCTCAATTTGGCTCCTGGAGGCCAGACAAGTTCCATACGACAGGATGTTAGCCCGACACAACAGAATGCGTCACATATTTCTACTGTTGTAATCCGTCCACTTCCCCAGCTGTGTGTTGATCTGCAGCCTGCCCATGTCGCCAAAAGGTTGTTTAAAACACTAACAACAGTATTCACATTTTGTGAAAATGGACGATCTACGAGCTCACAAAGCATCGCAACGAGTTGTAGATTGGCTATTTTCAGCAGAGATTTAGTGCAGACGGCTGGGGGGAAAAGGAGCAGACCAAGTTTGGACCCCTGGGGGTCTCCGGTCAACAAAGCATATTGGGTTTAAGTGGTTTTTAATCACATCCTACAGCAGGGGGCCACTCCATGGAATTTGCCACATGCACACACCCTGGGAAGAAGCTGACCCTCAACATCCATTTGTGAGAAACCATGACCTCTCACGTCCATTTCGCCTTTTCTGACACTACTGCTTGTCAGCACAATGACTGAGATCCTCTGTGTACCTTTTAATCCAGGTGGAAATAATTGGCAATTAGAATAATAAGCAATTAGCAGACTAGCAGCAGGGGTTGTTAAGTATTAGTCCATGTGTACCTCATCTCGCTGAACTTTATTACACAATTGTTACAAACTGATGAGGTCACAGAGAAGGTACCACATACCGGTACTCCCAGGGAAAACACAGGTTGAGAAGCTACCACATACTTGCAGGCACAACAATAATACAACAATACGGACATAACATGGACAAGTCTCTCTTACACATTTTCTTAATTTATTGTTTTTTGTTCTTGCGCTCTAGTGTCTAGGCTTTACCGAGAGACATTTAATCTGTTTTTAACTGTGTGTGACAAATAAAGTGAACTTGAACTCCTGCACTCCTTCGCCCAAGCGGTGGTGGGTTGTTTCGTTCTCCCCAACAACACACAGTGCAAGAAAGAAAGTGCTGGTGTGTCTGCTGCATTTCTATTCATCCTGGATAGACATTGACTTAAAACTACCAGGACAGGTTTAAAGTCTGCGAAAACAAGACAAGCCTGTGAACAGTGGAGTACTAGCTTCCGCAGGGCATAGGGTGCATCTGCAACGAGGGCCCCAGGCTATAGGGGCCCGTATGGGAGCTACAGCTAGAGTGATAAAATCACAAATTGTCAACGTATAGCTTGTCAGTCCATCGTTGAATTCTATGTGCGTTCTATCTCCTTGCAGGGCGTACATACAAACATACAGACCACTGTTTTTGCTCTCTTGGGTATCGTATCCCTGTCTATAATGCACATGGTGGTGGGTGGGCCAGCACACAGCACGGATGGTATGTCGCTGTCCACCAGCGGTGGTGCTGAACCAGTCGCTAATCGATACATGCACAGTAGAGTGATGCCGAGTTACCGACCATTGTATCACAACTGCAAACCTGTTCTCTTTTTGTGTCCTTCAGAACAAGCTTGTCTTGAGGCTTGCGTCGCTCAATAAGTGTCAGTTTGTGCTCACGATCAGCTATCTTACAGTCCTGAAAGTGATTTTATCACGAGTTTGCTTTGCTCTTGCCGATAATTCTAATTTGACATAATATCATATAATACATAAACGCATGCATCTTATTGGAGTTTTATATGAAAGTATAGTTTTTTAATATTTAATGCCAATTCTGTGAATGAGCTCAAGTGAAAATGACATCATTGTGAATGATCAAATTAATGTGTCACACATCTACATGTAACTTAGCAAGAAAGTATAAATAAGGCATGATTCT
Source organism: Benthosema glaciale (assembly GCA_900323375.1). Lineage (NCBI taxonomy): Eukaryota > Metazoa > Chordata > Actinopteri > Myctophiformes > Myctophidae > Benthosema > Benthosema glaciale. The sequence goes on from OOFJ01036909.1 coordinate 9,220, forward strand.
CTCATTATTTTGTGGGGTTATTTTATGAACTTTAGGCTGGAAAGCACACACTGACTCAACACAACACAGAACGTGTGGTAGACTGATTTGATGAATAGCAGTGACAGCATTGTCAAAATGTGATTCCGTGCACAGTAATGTCCTCAATGTTAATGTAATTCTGAGAATGTACAAATGGAACCAAGTGGACTGGTAAGGGTCAGTGTACAGTAAGAAGCATGTGAGCCGACAGGCTGAGGGGAAATGTTATGGGAGGATCATGCAGATTCTCCACGTACTATCTGATGATGTTGGCCTAATCTCATGATTTGAATTCATGTAGGACAGTATGGTTTGCATAATTTGAGTATACGCATCTAAAGCCGGATTTATACCTAGTTAGCTGCGTGTTTGCATCCTGTAGATACAAAGTATATCAAGCCCTAAAAAGAAAATAGTAGTGTGTTTGCATATTATTAGCCTACAGTATGTGAGGAGGACCGCTCTATAACATGCACTCATCATGGGCATACTAGAATAGATGGCAGTAATTCCAGTGATAATCTAAAGACAAAGCCATTTTCAGATATTAAATAGATGGTTGCAATGAACTTTCTGATACTATAACCTGGAACAAATAGAATACAACCTGACATATAGGGCTCCATTTTCGTCACTGCTAAACCCCTTATCCCTAAACTTCTTTGCCTTTTTTTCCCTATTTTGAAAAACATTTTTGGATAGTTGAAATGGCCAGTCTACAAGCTCACGACGTGTCAATGTAGATTGGCAAGTTGAACTATTCAAAAAGGTTTTTCAAAATAGTAAAAAAAAAAAAAAGAAAAGGCAAAGAAGTTTAGGGATAAGGGGTTTAGCTAAATGGAGCCCATAATTGTGTATACTGCAGGTGCTGGATACCAGCATTAGTGTAATATACTTAACACAAAATATTCTGAAAACTGGGAATATTTAGCGTGAATTGTAGCAGCTCATTAAGTCAACTTTCACACTAGGAATTAGAATTTAATTGACTCTGGAGGCAGATGGAAATGTTCCCACAGTTATATTCAAACACAATAATCACATTAGAAAAGAACCTCAGAAAATATAATTTTGTTATTTTAACTCAACTTGTGCAGTTACCCTACACTACAGCAATAGCTGACTGGAATACTATTCAGTACTACCTTGCTACCTGTATGTATTATTACCTGTACTTTATGCGTATGACTTTCAGATCTAAGAGCAGCAAAACTAAAGAAAAACATAAGCTCTATACTCATGAGAACAACCAACCAATACTGTTGCCTGTGGACCCTGTGTGTAAAATGTAATTTTCCTTAATGCTTGGAACCACGAGCAAGTGACAAATGTTCACTCCCTCTGTGTCTGCTCTTTGTGCATTGTATTGTTGTGGAGTACTAAGGCTGTCCTCAAGTCAACCAGCCAATGGCAGTTCTGGCAATATTGTTGACCTAGAAATAGAATTGCATTAAAGTGTTAGGCCAATTTTCTGTCATAAATACATTTAAAAAATCTGTTCATTTATTTGAGTAAATTTGAAGATCCTTATCATTGCAGATACCGCGTACCATAATTCACATAATAATTCGTGACATGACCTTGAATCGCTAAAGTTATGAATGTTTGGCTCTCTCTCTACTATTAGACCGAAGAAAGAAAAATGCCCCGAGTTTCATAGAATAATTGGACTTTGCCGGGGCAGTAATCAAGCTCGAAATATATGCATACTCTGGAAGAACTCGTTCCGTTTAAAAAAATGAGATTATATGATCAATTTGAATAGACTTTCTACGCCTGCTCGCTGAACCTTTAATTATTTTTGTTATTTAATCCATTTGATGTTGGAAATATGTGCACTGTTTATCCATTCAGGCGAGCCTAACCCCTTTGTTACTTATCAGAGACAATTGGATAAGCCTCTCTGTGTCAAACCTGTTTTTGTAGAAAGGGTCTATTTGCATCGACAACAACTTTGCATGATAGGAGCGCCGTATCTCCCGCAGACGCAACAACATCTCTGTGGTTTTGGCTCTAATCTATATCCAAGACTCAGTTTGTTGATCCTCCAAAGAACGGAAACGCAATCTCTACCAGTATATTGCATTACTCCTGTGCCAGGGATTTGGAAGCGTGGAAACAATAATACCGAGCCCGTCACATCTTTAAAGAGAAGCACATCCTTGTACAGACCCACTGTAGCAACATGGACATGATGATCAGTGCCAGGGACAGTTCAGCCGATTATTTCAACATAACAGAGTTATCTTTAATTTCTTCATCGGATCAATTCAATTATAGCGCCGAATCACAAAAGTTGTCTGGAGACTCTATATTGAGCGATCCAACATTTTACTCGCATTTGGTGACAGTGGGGAGGGAAGATTGGAAGAAATGGTGTTCAGAACGAGGCTCTAGGGTAGGTGGCCATCTGCCTCGACTTGGCACACCCTTCGGTTTTCCACAAATACACTAAATATTAGATCATTCTATTACATAAACAATTATTCTACAACTAATAAATAATCATTACAGTTTAATAATAATAATACCCTAAATGTATCTACCATATCTTATTCAAGTACTGCAAATGCAACTCAGGGTTAAGGTGACAATAACAGGGAGCACTTATTTTCTGCCTGCTGACAGATAGAAAGTCCAGATAGAAAATGCTGCCCCTTGTGACATCTTATTTCGGGGCTCTATTATCCATCTGGTATGGAAGCCATTTGGAAACTTTTCTCTGTGCCCAAAATGTCTTGGTACAATCAGTGTCCTGCTGACAGAAATATAGGGTACTGGGTATCGGTGACAAAAATCAATAATTGCAACGGCAAAGGACTAGATTAGATTATAGGAAATTTTATATATATGGGCCAATGTCTTATTTGGTTCGAGAATCAAACCCTCATGTCGAGGACTGAGATAGATCTAATTCAATTTATACTACCAATCCTTATTACTGCCACTGTGGAAAAAGTTGGGAATTAAAGTCGACACCCAGACTGATATTGCGGCAGCAATAAATCAGGGTGGCCCTCAATGACTTTTTTTCCCAGATGCTGCTGGAAAAGAATCTATCACCTCGGTTCGGTTCCGCTCCAACACATAATTTGAAAGGGCCCAGTGTGCCTTATGGCAGTAATTATATTCATAAAACCCTGCAAGGTGAAATTCGACCATGCAGCTCTTTTTTTTGACCACCAAAACACAACACATAATTGTCAAGGGCTTGAAATGTGCATTAAACAGGCTGATACCCTAGGTGGGGTTGGGGAAAGGGCCCTTTCTGTGTGAAGTTTGCGTGTTCTCCCCATGTTCCCTAAGGTAGGTGTGAACAGAGTGGCATTCCGAACCCCCCCCCCTTAGGCGAAAAATGGGTTACAAAATCATGGGATAAAAATGCAAGAAAGACAACAGGCTGGTGTCTACAAGTTGTATGTTGTCATTGTGTTCACAACATTTAGAACCTGCTCTCAGTTTCTGCTGCATGCATACGGGTAAGTAAATTGAGTTATTTGCTGCATTTTCAATATTTCAAAATGTGTGTGTAATGTGATGGAGAGGTCCAGACAGGAAATGCCACCCCTTGTGGCCTGCAATAACATTATTTTGTGGCATGCGTTTTTGCTATACTTGCAAAAAGAATAAAGGTCAGTGAGCCATGCAAATCTTTGGATTATTATTTTGTCCTATTTCTTCCCTTATTTTCCCCACCGTTTCGACAACCTAGCTATCTTCTATAACTGTACATTTTGTTATCACCTATGGCAGTGGTTCTCAAAATGGGGGTCTGGGTACGGCACGCGCACGTTCCGTATGTCCATTGCTGATCATAATGTGATAATCCGCGGTCGATTTGATCCATTTTTGACAAAGTTATGATAATAATTAATGTCCGTAGCGATCGGGGCCTCGTGTCTGATGGCTGACGCCATACTAGCTTTTTGTTGTTGACATCCGGTGAACCAGAAGCGCTTGGCCGATCTGATCGGAGTGATCGCCTATTGGCCGATTCCTCCGGAAGTGTGACATCACGCCAACCAAGAAGACGACAAGAGGTCAGTCTGACGTCACGTGATCATAACCGGCACACTGCTAGGAAGACGCACGCACGGACACAAAGAAGCTGCCTTTGCTGAGAGTGCTGTATAATACTTTGATGTATTTCTTTCTATTGTAACTACTTAGAATGATCTTCATTTTGAGGTATTTTACATACATTTTGTCCAAGAACAGAATTTACTGTGGGTCTCGACAGATGACTCAAATCTGTCCTGAGATAAAATAATAGCTATAAATGAGTTAAGTACTTTTACTTCGACTCCACTACATCTCAGAGGCCAATATCGTACTCCACTACAATTATTGGAAAACTTTAGTTACTATCTTTACTTTGCTGATATAAATTATTATATTATACAACTTATATACAGCACATTAACAATTGAAAGCTTTGAATCAAATCTGATATCCTCCAGACTGTCGGGACTGTTTTTCATCAAAAACTCGGTTTGGCAGGCTAAATCATTGGGACAACTCGGGGAAACTCGGGTTCTGCAGTCAAAGTGTTTTAATCACTATAGCCGTGTTTTGTACACACTGTAGGCTATTTGAAAATAGCGTCACACTGTGAGCGTTAGTACAGTACTACTACTTTGGCACTTTAAGTACACGTTGATGCCACTACAAGTACTTTTGTACTCAAGTAACATTTTGAACACAGGCCTTTTACTTGTAACAGTATGTTTTTATATTGGTCCGCTCTGGACACACAGTCATATGTTGGCAGAACTAACCCAATTAACTTCCACGTCGCACACACACTGCCTGCCACGTAAAATGCACTGGATTGTGAATAGTGGATCATTGCAGCAGTAGCTGCCTATAACCATATTCAAATCCAGTTCGGGAAGTGGCTTACACTCACAGAATCTGATTATGTAAGCGTGTGACAAGGGTGCAATCTTATATACTGTATATTACACACAAGAAGTCCCCCTCCTGGCTGAAGCTAGTGAAATACGTAGCGGGGAAGAATCTGATTACCCGTTGCTTTTGATTAGTTTTTTTTTTTTTAAGATTACGTTTTAAGAGTATATTTTTAGGTTCTGTAGGGCCATGGCAGACAGTTACATCTGGCAGGGTTATTCTGAATACAGATTTATAGTTTTGTTATGTGCTGGTGTCAGTGTCACACGCCGAAAATAGCAGATTTACAAGCTTACAACAACCCAATGTGACGTGATGTGTTAGCTTAATAGCTTGTATATTGGCTATATTTTTGGTGGGCAACATTAGCCTACATAAATCAGGCATATTGTCCCAAAGTCTCAAGTAGGCTAAACTTGTATAGTGACTGACTATTTATAATCAGAGATACTGAGATAACAGAAATGTAAATGTACTATTTATATAGTATATATACTAATTATGTCGTTCAAATAACTCATTAACTCACAAGTAAAGGTTTGAACACCCTCTTGAACACCTCATGTCTAAACTATGTTGCAGACCAGTAGTACAGAAGATACCAAACTTCTTCTGCTTCCCTGGTCTCTGCGGACATACAATTTGGGAGTCCAAGTCTCATGGACGGAGATCTTTGTCTTTTAATGTTTTATATCGATTCAGTTTGAGATCTCCGGTGCTAGGAGATAAACCGGAAGTGGTCGGTCCATCAGTAAAAGGGTTCCCCCCTCGTTGACTTCAACGATAGCCGAAATCTTTATTCATGTCCGATTACGGTCACGTCGCTGGTCATGGCCATGGTTAAAAAAAATGCATGCCTCGGGTGTTCTGCGATCCTCCCACGATAGGATTGATACGTGAGCTAACTTCCAGGTTAAGGCCTGCGGTAATTCATATTTCTTGCCCCTTGAATAAGGCACCTGTCCTTAAAATGCCTGTGGCACTAAAATGGACAGTGTTTCAGTCTGCTGTAATCTCAAACGCAAGTTGCAGATGAACTTTAAAGGTGAGGCCAGAACAGAATGCTGTGACTTTACTCATCTTGCATTGGCAATAGTCCATCAACTGACGACATACTGAAAATATTTAACAGTTATTTAAAGATATTGAACTGTAAAGAACTGATTAACTTTCTTACCACAGATAATGATTTGTAATAGTGCAGGTGGAGTGGCCAAGTCTTTGACCTACATCATCTTGAATTGAACATAGTCAATAAAAATGGAATAAAGAGAGTGGAGGACCTTCTCAAAGTCAGACAGGGATAGAAATGAGATAACAGGATGGGATGTGCGTTCAAGGAGCTTCATAACCATTCTCGATCGATTGGCTTTCTGCGTCTTATCCAGATACACACAGAGTCCCAAGGTTTGATAAGTGGATTTGTCATTATCTTTTAGCACAACAACAAAGCCAAATCGGCTCATGTCAACAGTTCTATTCAGTTAAAATGTGTCTATTTCAAGCGACAAATCAGGCTCAAAGAATAACCGGGCTTGAGTTTCTGCCATTGCCTGAAGCCAGGCAATGGCAATGACCAGACATAGCTCTCAACGAAAAAAAAAAAAAAAAAGGCTGTCCACACCAACAACTAGAGATGTCCTGATCAAATTATTTTGCTCCCAAACCGATTCTGATCATTTGATTTATGCCGATAGAAAAATTTCCCGATCCAATATTAATATTTCCATAGAACACTAATGCCATATCACAATATTGTAACAATATTACAAAATCACAGACAAGATATCCAGTCTACTACTAGGTATGTCCCGATCACGTTTTTTTTGCTCCCGATCCGAGAATTTGAAAATGACATGATCAGCAGCACCGATGTCCGATCACGTGATCGGAATGGTTACAACCCTACCAAGAACGATAACTGAATATACATATATGGTTTTAGAAACTGTTCTAACTCAAGTGGATGGCAGAGTCCAATGAAAAGAAGAGCCCGATCAATAGTGGTTACACGGAGCTCTGAAGACGGTGTGTGGATTCTCTTCCTTTCAGTCTATATTGCCTAGGTTGATATCCAGCCAGCGACGAAGTTGTTTGTGTATATGCGTGCGGTGCACCTCCCGGACTGCATCCGATGAACAGAGTCCACACCACAACTAACTAGAGTGATTTGATGAACAATAGAACCACCGACAGCCAAACACCAATCCATCCGACATCACGTTCAACACGTCCACCACAGCTGGAACCTGCGGCGCCCTGTGTGGAACCACCGTTTACACAACGGTGTTCATCAGTGTGGATGCTCACATCCATGTGTGGTCAAACTATGTATGAACAACAGGAATAAATACACCAAACATGAACATGCATTTTCTCTTTAGAGATGTATTTCCACTGCCTCTACAAATCTGAGTGATGGTTCATTTTGCAGTAGGCTTAAGGTGAAGTTAGAAAACATGTTTTGGGGAAATTATTGCCACCGTTATTTATTTTTGTAGTTGTGTTGCGATAGTAATGTGTGCTTGCCACAAAATCCCTAGTGACCCCCTGGAACCCCTTCAAGGACCCCTGGCTGTCCCTGGACCCCAGGTTGAGTACCACTGTCTACTGGCATAGAGCAGGGGTTCTCAACGTTTTTGGCCGGGGACCCTCGGAAATGCTTTGGCCATGTCTCGGGACCCCCGCCCCTCTCCCCACCTCCAATACAAATTGACCGCTACAATAACCTGAATGATAGGGAAAATATATACTAAAACCAGATATAATCATTAAGGAAAGTTTATGCTTGGACTATGTGTACTATGTAAACTCTCAATTTCCATTTTTGAGCGGTGCCTAGCCGCTCCATTAAGCAGCAATGTTTGTCTCCGTGTCCGTATGCGCACATGCGCCACTGCAACTCGGTCATTCCTCAAAGGTTTCAGACACGGGCCGGCACACCTGAACCCAGCCCAGCCGCCCAGGGGTCATGTTCCTGGGGGTCTGGAACTCTGGACATCCCCGGGGACCCCCTCGGGACCCCCAAGAACTCCTAAAGTAACCTGTGAGCACGAAACCTGTAAGCACCAAAATGCCATTCAGCTCTTCTGCTCATTATAAGCTACTTTGGACTTTGAAGTTTCTTTCACATTTCTTGGTGGTCCTTGACATGAAACTGTTT
>OOFJ01036959.1:0-19216 GCA_900323375.1 Benthosema glaciale
AGGTTGAGAATCACTGGTGTAGACTGTAGACTAGAGGGAAAAAGGAGGGGACCGAGTATAGACCCCCTGGGGGAGCCCAGTCTGTCCTTGTAGAACGTGATGTGTTGCATCGTGGTGCTGTGTCTTGTGGTTGTGTCATGGTGCTGTGTCTTGTGGTTGTGTCATGGTGCTGTGTCTTGTGGTTGTGTCATGGTGCTGTGTCTTGTGGTTGTGTCATGGTGCTGTGTCTTGTGGTTGTGTCATGGTGCTGTGCCTTGTGGTTGTGTCATGGTGCTGTGTCATGGTGCTGTGTCTTGTGGTTGTGTCATGGTGCTGTGTCTTGTGGTTGTGTCATGGTGCTGTGCCTTGTGGTTGTGTCATGGTGCTGTGTCTTGTGGTTGTGTCATGGTGCTGTGCCTTGTGGTTGTGTCATGGTGCTGTGTCTTGTGGTTGTGTCATGGTGTGTGTGTTTTGCAGAGCCTCCACCGGTGAGTCCTACGCTGGGTCGAGTGGAAGGAGAGGTGAAGCTGTCAGTCTCCTACAGGAACAGCACGCTGTTCATCATGATCATGCACATCAAAGACCTGGTACTGACGCACACACACACACACACACACACACACACACACACACACACACACACACACACACACACACACGTTATTACTATACTACTGTTATGAATGCCTTTTAAAAAAAGAAAAGAAAAGATTATTGTTGAGATTTTTCTGCTGTGGATAAAGAGGTATACACACCGGGTAGACTGTCACAGATAATATACCGACAAACTGTAAGGCAGAGACATATTAGATAGTCTATTCAGTAACACATGCATGCTGTATACTACTTGCTAAGAATCTTGCATTGTTTAACTGACTGTCATTTTGTCCCTCTGTAAAGGTCTTTGTGATAAACCTGTGTGTATAAAGCATTCCTTGATTTCGTCTTGACCAGAAATACTTTGTCCTGTTTGTGAATGAATGGCCTCTTCAGGTGTCTGAGGATGGCACAGACCCAAACCCATATGTGAAAACCTACCTGCTCCCGGACCCGCACAAGACTTCCAAGCGCAAGACAAAGATCTCCAGGAAGACCAGAAACCCAACCTTCAACGAGATGGTAATGGCCATGCTAAACATGACAACCATGCAGATTACATTGCCAACATTTTTGAAACATTATGAGCTCATGCTTTCAAGATTCAAGGTTTTCATCGTTACGTCTAATTTACTACTAGTACACAAGCAGCAATAACAACAATACGAGAGAAATATCGAATAACGTGTGCATGGTTCCTCGCAGTATGCACGTTTCTATGTACATATGTATGTGTATTGTGTATACATTTACACAGTATTTGTATATTTTGTAGAAGTTGGAGCGCAGTCTTGATATGGCATGTGTTTACATATTGAGTTAGAGCTGTATGGACGACTGTGTACTATGTACTTTAGGGCTGTGAATCTTTGGGTGTCCCACGATTAGATTAGATTCCGATTCTTGGGGTCCCGGTTCAATTAGATTCCAATTTTCGAAGAGAAAATATATTTTTTTCACGATTCGACTCAAAAACGATTTTCAATTTCTTTCGATTCTCGATTAAAAAAATATTTTTTCGATTCAAAGCATTAGCATTTTTTTCAGATTCAAAATGATTCAATGGGATTTCAGCATGATACTACTCCAGTCTTGTGTCATGAAAGCAAAGTACATTAAAAAAGCTTATTGTAAAGGTTTTATCAACTGAATAATGTGAGCACATAAAGGCAAATCCAAGACAGCATGTACAAAACGTTTTAACTTCTGACTGAGTCTGACACTCAGTTACCAGAACAATACATGTTAACTGCTATAAAATGAATAAATCTTCTAATTCAAATTGGTTTTTTTGACACCCCTAATGTACTTGTACACGATCATCTCAAAGAATTTGAATATTGTGGAGAACTTTTTTTTCCTGCCCACCACTGCATATACTAGGCAAGGGTTGGCAAGTAACAATGGCCTCAGGCCGATCTTTTTCTAAGCCATTAGATGGTGGGCCTTAACACAATTAATGGCTCATTTAACTCTGACGACCAACAACCCCATCTAGTTGTCGCACAATGCCGTCATAGACCAGTCCACCATCCATAACAAAAAACAGCTGATTGCCAGCTGAACCGGTAGTAACAATCAATCATTTCTGGGGCACTCGCTAGACACATTTGTTTTTGTCGGAAGCGATAAAACGGAACTGTGAGGTTGCAGGGATCGTTTATTGAGCTCCTAAAACATGGATGTTCTGTATGATCACCTCAATCTGAGCTTCAATTCTGAGATAAACACCACTAAAGATCATCACTAAAGATACTGTAGACGGAAGGGAAAATATTCAATGACATCATACCGCGGAAGCAAAGCGTTAAGCGCCGGACGACAGAGAACCAGTACAAAAAATAACTAGCAATGCTGGATGCATTATAACACCAAGGGGTCGTCCTAGGTGGTCTGTGTATTGCTATAAAAAATTATAAATAAATATTTATATATACAGGTATATATAACTGCATACTGATACGAATGCATGTTGTGTAATCATACTGTATGTTACATCTGCAGATAAATACTATTGTGATAATTTTGTACAGGCCACATCCTTGAATAATGTGAGGACATTTTAGTTAATTGAAGAAGAAAAAAAAAAAATTATCTGCAGACAGTCAAACTCCCTTTCGAACCAGAGATAAGAAACAGAACAATCTCTTTCATAGAACAGGAGCTCTTTGATTGTTCAAGGTCTCTTCGGAGAGAAACGGTACATTATTTAAGACATGTGAAACACAAGATAGCATTTTCACATGGATAAAATCATTATAACAAGCACTCTTCCAGTACAGGTTGACTCTCGTTTTGGATGTTATAGGCAAAATATGGGACCGTCAGGCACATATCGTAAATTATTCACAAACTAGATATATCTACTAGCCAGATATTATCGTTGGTAGGACAGTTCTGGCCCACAGACCCCCTTTTGCCTACCAATGGACTTGAGGTTCAAATCTGCATGCTTGAGTGGGAAGCCGGGAGGGGAGGACTAACTGTCGCTGGGTGTGAAATAAGGGTAACCAGAATGCTCACCTCAAAACACACACTGTTTTACTGTGATGGTTAGGATATGGTTAGGTTTAGGCATAGTTATACTGAGGTTAGGTTTTGGCATTGTTTTACTGAGGTTACTTTTAGGAATAAGGTTAGGTTTTTTTTTACATAGTTTTACTGAGGTTACATTTAGGAATAAGGTTACTTACTGTAGGTTTAGGCGTACTTTTGCTGAGGGTTAGGTTTAGGCATAGATTTACTGAACGGTGGTGACTGTTCAGAGGTCGCCGGATTTACCCCGGAGCGAGCGTGTTTTGGGGCGAGTGTTGTTGTATTCAAAAGAAGCAGCTGAAGTGCACGTAACACCCTGACAAACCAGTATGGGACAGCAGTGACGAGGGGCTACAATACGAGAGGAAATGGGAATTGGCAGAGCGAATGAATAAACGACCACACAAAGCAGATAGTGCTGCTACTGGTGTTTTATAATGAAACCTTATGAAGAATGTTGGAAGTTCACTTGTTCTTCATCGTTCACCTCTCTTCCTCAGCTGGTGTACACCGGCCACAGCAAGGAGAGCCTGGCCCTGAGGGAACTGCAACTGAGCGTCCTCAGCGCAGAATCCCTCCGGGAGAACTGCTACCTGGGAGGAGTGACGCTGAAACTGAAAGACTTTGACCTCAGCAAGGAGACGGTCAAGTGGTACAAACTCACAGCCGTCCCCTACTTCTAGACGAACCCCTGCACCCCTTCATGCAAGGAACCTGTGCGTCTGTAGTCCTCCCAACGTGCCCTTGAAAAGGACAACAGGACAGTGTTGTTTTTTCTTTTGGAAAACGGAAACGGATATCGGGAAAACTGAACCTTTTATGAGGCACTCTTAATAAACGAAAAGCGTCGTTTCCATCCCTGAAAAAGAACATCACCAACTCCTCACTCCATCTAGTTTCTCTTCCTTTCCTCTCCCTCCCTCTCTTTCTTTAACTAATTGAGATTGTTTCTGTGACCAACAATCTCCACTCACATTCTTACTCCCGCCTCATGTTCTCTCTCTCTCTCTCTCCCTCCTCCTCTCTTCCTTAAAGCCGCGCTGCAGAACTGTAATGTTTTGTACATTATTTTGACGTTAAAGGACCAAAAACAGCTTACTTTCTGAAGAGATATACTATATAGACTGATGCATTTATTTTTTATGGAAATAGGATGAAAAAAAGGCAGGGGTTGAGGGATAATCTTTACAGGGTTTTTTCTTTTCCTTTAGATTTTTTAATTAAAAGACATAAATTAGACAAACTAGGAGGCACGCGGGTAGGTTACTTCTAGTAAGACTAAACAAGTGCTACAGGGATTGTCTTTTTGTAGGCCAGCATGTACAGTAAGACAAATTATGTCCACTGTGGGTTCCCACCACAGATTTGCAGTTGAATTTCTGCATTGGCTCATGATAAATTAAGAAAAGAAGCTCTGCATCAAACAAAGGAAGCAAACAAACAAACAAATTCAATATTTTTAAAGGTCTTATTAAACAAGATAATTTCCGCAAACCAAAACTTTTGTTTTGTTAACCACGTGCAATTAATGTAAGTAAAAGTAGAAGCACATAGATCATGTTGTGATCATCATCATCATCATCATCATCATCATTTTTCGACTGCGGTCGAGATCATGGTTTTCACAATGCCACTCCAGACTTTCCGGTCCTTCATTGCCATCCCCAGTTCCTGCTTACTGATGCATGTGACATCATGGGCATGACATCAGGTAATGACAGTTTACTACCTCTGGTCTGCTTTGAGGCAGGATTCCAGAGATGTGTAATCTTATGTTATTATACATTGGGAACCCACTGTGAACTGACTTCCACTGTTTAGGACTACAAACTTTAACACCCTGTTCCCTAAAATCACCATGTGCCAAAATATTTAAAAAGGCATTACAATACAACTACTCTAGCCGGGTTAAACACTCGCCCTTGAAAACATTTCATTCCATTCTGCGAGAGAAAGAATGTTCTTTCGCAGAAAGAAATACAATGTGATTTCAAGGGGGAGTGGTTAACCAACCAGGCTACAACTACTCCACCCTGACAGGGAAATGAACCGAGTGCCTTCGTTTTGTGCTCACAATCTCAACTTAATCTACACTGCCTGGCCTTAATATTGCCGTAATCAAATATATATATTTTGTTAACATTGTGATATTTCCCTATTATTATTATTATTAAAAAAACAAAGAGAAAAAAAAACAGTCTTCTGTAAAGCTATGTCAATAGTTCTTCCAGAGCGAATCAGTGCACTGGAGCAAGATTGTAAGGATCATTTTGGAACTTCTTATTCAATTTATGGACTGCTACTACTAAATGTACACTACCAGGTGATTTCTCCTTGTCATGGTATTCATACTTGACTTCCTCTGACACACACACACACACACACACACACACACACACACACACACAGTTTTTTATTATAAGCTTTGAACACACTCTTGTTGGCGCTTCAGGATGGCCTGAGGTTTAAGTTGCCCTCAAATCACTCATCTGCATGTCAGATTGAACCTTATGATTGAAATGAACTAAAACCAAGTTTGGACTTGATGAAAGTGTTTAGGAACTGTTAAAAGAAAGTAAGAGCACATCGCCGCACTAGGAGTGAGTGTCTGTGTGCGTGTGTGTGTGTTACATATGTATATGTATCTCTGTATATGTACCAGAGTACAGGATGCAGGATAAACAAATGAAATTGGTCCCACAAACTGGAACACTAACAAATTGAAGCTGATGATTGTCTCCTTATTGGACAAAATTGGCAATCCACATTCCACATGAACATTATCTTCTGTTTCATTAAGAGCTGGAGAAATGGGTATGAGCCCTGTTAACTGAACAAACTAGCGTGTGTGTGTGTGTGTGTCTGTGTCTGTGTGTGTGAGAGAGAGATAATGAATTGCTACTACAAATTGTACTGCATTGTATATGTATAAGTATATTTATATTTAAGTGCAAGTGTAACGCACTACCTGTGTTTATGTGGGTTGTGTTCAGGCTACAATACCACAGTCTGTCACCAGAGGGCGCCCTCCACGGTGTGCAGTGGTTTCACACCATGCATGATGATTTGGTCATGAACTGTCAAGTTTTACAGACCATCATCATTATTCCATGGTCCCATTGCTAAAGCAGTTTAGAACCACAGATTGGAGATTCCATTCACATGTTTAGATTTCCTATGTGCGATGATTATCAGATCTATGAACACTTTCACCTGCTCCATGCTATGGCAACATGTCTGCTTGAAGACCAGTGTTGACAGGGTAACTTTGTCTCAAAGCATGCACCCCCACCCCCAAGGTTGACGTCTGTTTTTTTTTACAAAAGGGAACAAGATCCTGAGATTAGCTGCTTTCCTCTCCTTTAACAAACTACGAAATCTAAAGATGTTTAATAAAGAAATTTAAGAAGAATTTACCTGAGATGATTTAGTTTTTGTTTTTTTGGAGTATCCACTGTAAAACCCCTAAGTGTTAATTTAATTTATCCATTTGTAATTCTGAGAGTTCACTCTCAGTGTTGGTCTAAAATTAACACAGAGGATTTTACAATGTACAAAATCTGAGAGCTTCACTCACATTATGGATGGTAGAGATTTGACATTTGATCCACTGTTTAGTGACTGAAGATCACATTCGGGGCAGAATTTGTATTAACATGGCCAGTTATTTATTCTTAATTGGTGAACCAGGTTGGATCAATGTGTGCTGTAATCCCTCCTTCCTAAAGCAAATTAAATGTTTTTTGGAACAACATTGATGTCAAACTGTGATCTGTTCTGATATAAGTTGATGGTGTGTGTGTGCGATGGTGGAAAGTAACTAATTGCATTTACTTTTCACGTTTTTTTTTTACTCCACTACAATTATTTGAAAACGTAATACTAGTTACTTCGTAGATTTTTGGATTATTAGTACCAAACATACAATAACCACTTCAGCCCATCGGCTATTTGAATTATATCATAGTAATATCAGTACCTTTTCCACCGAGAGTGTGTACATTTGTGGCCAACATACTGTTGTTGACAATGCATTCTAGTACAGCTCCTTATATATATTATATGAGTTCTCATATAACTGGGTATTGTTGGGGTAATAATGGGTCAGATAGAGACGATTGTATTCAACTACAGCAGTCTTGGCTTGTGGGCAGAGGGTTAACCTGGTCTGAACCCCGGACCTGTGGTAAGATGCTAAATGCCTTTCCACTTGACAAGTGTCCATGGGTAACATGAACACAGCTTGTTTTCAAAACAAACCGTCCCTATTCCCACAAACTTTCACTGAAGCAGATGGGAGTTAAGTGCCTCGCTTAACCACTTAATCCACTTAGCCCTATTTGAGCCTACACTGAGCTCACGCCATGCGTCGTGGCGTGAGCTTGTAGATCTGCTATTTGTTCTATTTTCACCTTTTTTAGACATGAGGCAGATTCTGCAAATGCCTTCTAAATCAGTTTGTTCTCATTTTACTTTTCTTTTTTCTTTTTTTTTTAGCATCCTAGTGAGTTGCGAGCCCCTGCTTTGTACAGACACCAAGTTGGAAGTGGCTAAGGGTACAATTTACAGAAGTTAAAAGGAGGGAAGAGCATTATCTATTTACATTCATGACTGGGATCTTCCCAGACCCCCCACCTCTGGAGGACAGGTTGTAATCAATAGCGTTACAGCATTCTGAAAGCTCACCTTCATAAGCTTCAGGCTATCATTGAAAACAAGCTGCAAAATAGATCTCATGTCAATGAATGATCCTTAATATTTATTTGTAGCAAAGTGTAAAAGGAATATATCGGCTATCGGATAATACTAGTTTCTTTGGAATTTAAAATGGACCTACAAGGGAAGTTATAAATACTCTCTTGTGTTTCCAAACAAGGCAGATCTCCCTGTCCTCCGTGGCTCTTTACCCAGGTCCCCCCCAATTCTGTCAAAAACAACCACCCAACAACAGTCCTAGGCAACCTAAAGCGTGAGAAACTTTGCTACTACCAGCAGGCTATTTCAGCTTTGTTTTGTCATGTCACAGTGAAGAGGGGGGAGGTAGTGTAAATATATCTACCAAGATGTTGCAGAAAGTCTGGCAGGTGTTCTGTGAAGGGAGCCAGATTGTTGTCAAAATCTGTCTCCCACTTCACTGAACACCTGCCAGAGTTTTGCTGCTTTAGTCCCAGAAGTGACAAACCATAGAGCTGGACAAGACCAACTCTTAGGGGGGGTTTCCTGGGGGAATATATACAGTATACTGTAGCTAGTGCTACTATGAGACTTTTTTTGTCGAATGCGAACGAAAATAAAAGCCTGGGTACAGAGGCTACTAGGAGAATAAAGAAGAGGGGGCGTTTTTTTAATTGATTTTGCCACCACTTTAACCCATTAATCTATATAGGCTGATTCTTCAAATGCCTTATATATTCTAAGAGTTTTCTGAAAGAAAACACTATGTTATGGTGGTCAACCTTGTTCATGTCATTGTCAAGGACCCCCCACGCCCTGCTATCTAGCAGATCTGCAATCACTAAAGCCCTTTTCACACCAAAGGGTCAAGACTGTTTTAGCGCATGTCCCTGCGGTGTGATATGTCTTGTTGCACGTTGACGCACGTTGACCCAAGCGATTCAACGCATGGAATTCAATGGACCATATCACACCAAAGGGTCACCTTGCAACTCCTTGCAACTGTTTTGACCCAAGGAGTTGCAAGGTGACCCTTTGGTGTGAAAAGGGCTTTAGTGTGGCACATAGGTACGCGCAATGAGCTATGAGCCAAAGAAATCTAAAATGACAGATGGGTTGATGTTATTTACCAGAACTTTAATTTACCAGAACCCAGCTGGTCTCCCTTATCTGTGAGACATATAATAGAACAATTTCTTAGTGTCGTATATTGGAGCCACATTATGGTGTAATATTCATACTTCTCATATACTGCTATATGTTATCTGTGCATAGTGAGAACCATAAAGTTAACATCGCTGCATTCCTCTAGTCCAAAGTTTCATACTGCAGGCTCCTTTTGCCACAGCGCAAGAAGGGCCCCAGTGATCAAATTGTAAAGGTTTGCTGTGAGATTGACAGGCTATTGAAGTGTCCATTGTATACTCTCATATACTGCTATATGTTATCTGTGCATAGTGAGAACCATAAAGTTAACATCGCTGCATTCCTCTAGTCCAAAGTTTCATACTGCAGGCTCCTTTTGCCACAGCGCAAGAAGGGCCCCAGTGATCAAATTGTAAAGGTTTGCTGTGAGATTGACAGGCTATTGAAGTGTCCATTGTATTAATGGTCGTGGTGCTAGCAGTCTATAGAAATGACAACTAGTTAATATGGACGTGGTCTCAGACAACCGTGCACGCCACTCATAGAGTGTGCACGTACATACACACTATAGGCCACACATGTTTAAGGGTGTGCAATTTGCGCACACACCACATGCACTGTGTTGTGAGCATGTGCATAGACACAAGGTCTAAAAGAATTATAAAAGTCTTTGCAGAATGTCCGGAGATTCAGAGAGCAGAAGGAAGAGTTTCAGTAGAACTAGCAGTAGAATAAGTTGGAGAGATGGTGTGAGAGAGCTCTGGGAGAACAATGCTCCTGGAGAAATTGGGTGTAACTATGCTTTGTCCTTAATAAAATGAGAAACTAAGGACATGCCTGGACTCCCTTCATTCCACACAACAAGGTCAAAAGTGCTTCTCATTGGACAACCCTGGCCCTACCCATATACCACATTAGCTATTTGAGTACACTCTGCTCTGGTCAGTCTGGTGGGATTGGAACAGTGCTCAAATCAATGCAGTGCAAGTGTTGGGGCAATCATCTCTTGCCTGGAGTGCCTGCTAGCCAAGTGGTCCAGGCGCATGCCACATATAAGGCTTTGACCTGACCATGTGTCACATGTTCAAATCAACCCACATGTCTCTCCCACCCTCCTGTTATTCTTCACCTGTATCTATCAATAAAAGCCAAAAACAAATCTTTAAGAAAACATCATCTCTTGCCTACAGCACCTGACAATGTATTATTGGAGGGAGTGAGGGATTGTGATCTGTAGCAGTCCTCTGTGAGGCACAGGTGACAGGGAGGGTACAGATGGAATGGTTGTTTCTTTGTCCATAACAGAATCTTGAATCCCCTCCCCTTTACAACCGTTATGGAAGTTTTCATAATAGTGTCACACAGTCACATGATAGTAAACCATCTGTCATTTTAGCCATTATAAAGCATTGTCTTTTTGTATTTATAGCTACATTTTGACAATGGTGGATTGAGAAAACACCAGATGTGTCATTTAGACTAGGATTAGAATAGATTATAGTGCACTATTTCACTAAATGTACACACCAGACTAGCCAATGACATCTAGCTGTTTGCTGCTGTTTATTTTTTTATTTTTTTTACATGAAGAACATTTTACAAGTTTTAGGTCCTTAAAGTTCAAAGTGATGCGTACACATTTTGTATTGATTCTAGATTCTGTATTGTTTTATATTTTATTTTCATTTTAATACTGCTAGTTTATCGGCCTACAGTATTAATATATACTTTATTGATAGCTCTGGTCCATAGAGAATTCATCATAGAAGCAGTAGAGCTATAGACCAGAGCTAGCCTGACACTCAGTCTGAATTATCATTTCGTTTCACTTCATTATTCAGAATCGCCAGAAAATATTTTTTGGTGGGTGGTTGGTATTTTTAAGGTGGCGATTCAGGGCTGGAGCCAGGCTAGACCAGAGCTACTGTATTGAACACTATGTTTCCAAACTGGACACTGTAATGGAAGTTTGACAAGGGATTCCTCTTCCTGCATTAAAAAATAACCTGCTTAAATGACAGATTTGAAACCCCTCCCGAAGCTGGATATATACGTCAGCGTCTCTTATGCCTTTTAGAACCACCTTAGGGCGGCTGTTATACACTTGAACTTAGTACAAACTTGTCAATCACTTTGTCCTTGTGACAGATAGAAACAATCACCCACATAGGCTCGTTGGTCTAGGGGTATGATTCTCGCTTAGGGTGCGAGAGGTCCCGGGTTCAAATCCCGGACGAGCCCGGTTTTAATTAAGTCTCCACAAAAGCCTAAATTCGAACCAAAATATATTCCATTGTCTTGTCCCAATGACTGAGTGTCATTGCTAAATCTATACGGACCCTCCGCCCCCGACTCTCCGCAGACTCCTCTAGATTGTAATCTGTTTCGCAAATTGCCTTGACTGCAGTTTGCAGTGATGTCCACTGGGTGGCGCTTAAACCTTAATAGTTAATTCCCACAGGAAATATTTTGCACACGAAATTCAAAGGGTCTCCTTTAAACCTTTTAATTTGCTTAGAATATATGTTTTGGTACCGTATCAAGCTGTTACGTAATTTAAGCCATATACACTGGTTTATTATTGGCTATATTGAAAATCCACAAGTTGTGAGGTCTCTTAATTATTCATTATTTAAATTTAAAGTAGCCTTAAATGACCTAAGCCATATAGGTAATTTACTTGCCATGGATGGACGACATGGATGTGGACAAATTACAAGTTAGATAACGCATCTAAACCTGTAGCTTTACTAGCCTACTGATACTAGTACTACTACTACAGTTTGCTATTTGTGCCGTTTTTAGAATATTATTCATGTGTCATGAGCCTATGACCAAGCATATTCCATGTGGTCGCACGTGAGTTTCTTTCTAGAACATTACTTCATCATGTCCGCTTATTCACGCCAAGTCAACGGGGGCGCAGGGCTGGGCGCAAAATCACCATTGTGTTTATCATCATATAATTCATTGTGTTTGTTTATCTGCTCACGGGCGCTCGGTGTAGTAGTGTAGCGTGCATAACCAGAGAGAGGGAGGGGGCCAGGCTCAGTGTTGCCAGAGTTTGAGAGAAATAAGCAACCAGGTCTATAAGCGACTATTCATCAGATTGATTGATTGATTGATTGATTGATTGATTGATTGATTGATTGATTGATTGATTGATTGATTGATTGAAGAGTTTATTAACAGTGACGAATTACAGTACATGTCAAGTACAACTCAAAACAAAACTGTTAACTGTGGAGGACACCATAAAGCATTACACTTGTTTACAATAGGGTCCACCATGTTCAATTCATCATAACATTTAGAGACATACAAATAATCACTTCTGTAAAAACCAAAAGCAGGAGATCATAGTGGAGGTAAAAGGGAAAAGAAAAATATACAAAGAGGGGAAAAAGGGGCGGTTTGACCTGGGTGGGGGTGCCGCTGAAACTGGTAATAATAGTGGCAGTTTTGTCTGCAGTGATACCTGGATCAGCGGCTGGGGGAAAAGGGGGGGAGTTGGGGGAAACGTATTTTTTACGGATTAAAAATAGCACACAACTCAAGTGAGTGGACGACACCATAAAAGCATTTCTACTGTAAAGTAAAACAGGCAACCCGCAAGCATGAAGCATTCCCTAATTTATAATACATATACGCTTATAATAAGCGTACATGGCAACAACACTGGAGGGAATGGGCGGAAAATAACAATAGAGCTTTGAACGGTGTGTATAGTGAGTGAATAGTTGAATAATTACGTATCGTGTGCAGCCAGTGTGTGTGCAGTTTGCGCACATTGCAACCCAAATCACGGGACTGACCACAGACACTAGCTGAATAAATCATCGTATCAAAGAAAAAGAAAACTTCTATTTGACAGGAATACATTTAAATGTATAGATTTAGAAGAAGCATATTATTAATCACATAGAAATATGTCACCAAATGTGAATATAGTTTGGACTTTGGAAGTATCATCTCTTGTCAGATGCGCGTATTAGCCTTGGATCAAGACTAGATGTGTTTTATAGAGTCTGATTTTTACTTTATATGCAATTCCAAATGTCAAGACCGATTAAAAAAATACAAAAGTCTTGATGCAAAGCTGTGCATGTTATGCAATGGTGTTTTGGTTTTCCTCGAGTCGAGCCTCCATGAAGTGTTAATTAATTAGAAATCCATTTGTTCCATGTACATGTCAACAGCCCCCCCTAAGCCCCCTTAATTAAAATGCCATCTCGTCCTCCTCCTCGCCCGGTTGCTGCACTGCCCCCGTCGGGCAGACTGGACACATCAAGTCTCGTGTGCACAACTCTTTCAATCATTCATCGTGGGAAGAAGGCGCAAGACAGCCGCCGTTTGCACCCGGTGCAGTTCCGCCCCGGACGCTATAAAAGCTGCTCCGTGACCGAATATCATCACAACAAACAACCCATCCTCAACCGAGAGAAGAACACCAGTTACTGAAGACACGACGTCTGAAAGAACTTAAAATGGACAAGAATTGCGACTGCACCAAATGTGAGTGTTAAAAACAAACTATTACCATTTTATTGCTCTTGAATTGTACTATAGACTACATTGTTTTTTTGTTTTACTTGAAATAAACTTGTCTTTTCTGTGACTTATTGTAGCTGGAACCTGCTCCTGTGCTGGATCCTGCAACTGTACTAACTGCTCCTGCACCTCGTGCAAGAAAAGTAAGTCTTTACTTCACAAGTTTAAGTTAAAAATTACCATTTCTACAATAGTGTCGTGTGAACTAGTGTTTAGCCATTGTGTGCGACCTTTTGCTAAATGTTAAAGTAGACTTATTCAATCAATATTGTATTCTGTAATTTAGCATATATATATATATATATATATATATATATATTCTGTAAAATGTCAGTTTGAAACTAATGAATTTGCTGTAGGCTGCAGGCACAGTAGTAGGTGTATTGTCTTTAATGACCACACGGGTGTGTTCACTATCAATCCACTAATAGTCTACTCTGATTCCCTCTCCTGTGCAGGCTGTTGCCCATGCTGTCCCTCTGGATGCGAGAAGTGTGCGTCTGGGTGTGTGTGCGAGGGTGGCAAGACCTGCAACACCGGCTGCTGCAAGTAGGATGACGTGACCTCCTGCATGACCCAGCCTGGCGTGTTAGATGACCCAGCCTGGCGTGTTAGAAGAGCGGAATGGATGTGCATAATCTACTGTCAATGAGACTGCCCCTTTTGTTTTGCAGTTACAATCTTTTGTTTTTGTACCTCATTTAAGTGTGATTAATAAAAATGCATTATTGGATTGCAAGTTACTTGACTGGTTTCATCCTGGCTGGCTTGCCTATTATGCTGTGCTTCATATGGACTAGCAATATATTTGTTGACAATGTGTAGGTATTATTGACACAAGATGCATCATGCATGGTATATAAATCATGGCTGTCAAAAAGGTAAAACTCCAAGCTGTAACATGAGACCACAAGGCCCAGCTAGTGGGAGGTTAGCTAGCAAAAAGAATGTGGACATATGGCTGATAAAAGTGCTCATCACATATCATTTTGGCTTAATGACAGTTATGTGACACATGGGCAAAATCTCATTAAGTGACATGTGAAACTATGGGCTTTTCATGATTTCTGAACCATTACACGTAATATTGCTCCAATCTTTGGGCTAAACTTTTTTTTTTTTGCTATTAAATATGCTTGACTTCGGAATCAAACCCCCTAGTTTGACACGTCACATGCTACTTAAAGCAGAATAAAGTAAGCCTTGCCGAGCCATGAGTCTGTTTCTGTAGCGTGAGGCAGCTTGATGTACACCCCCTGGACATGATGCTATGCTAGTATCTCGCAGGTGCCTCCAATCCAACCCTTGATGCTGAGTGCCAAGCAGGGGCGTCACTGGTATGACCCGGCCAGGGATCGAGCCCCCCGACCGCTCCCAGTCTCAGGGCAGACACTCTAACCACAAGGCCACTGAGCTGGTTTAAAGCAGAATTACATTTTGAAAATGTTGCCTTATATAGGTTGTCAATGGTAGTCTGGTCACATAACTGGGATTAAACTACTGAATTGGGCGAGCGGCGAGGCTCCCCTTCCAAAATGAAATGTATGGAGAGCACGTGGAAAGAATGTGCTTTGTTAGTCGTGTCCACATTTCTCTAAAATATGGCCCTAAACTAGCCTGACACTCAGTCTGAATTATCATTTCGTTTCACTTCATTATTATTTCAGAATCGCCTATATATTTTTTTAAGGTGGCGATTCAGGGCTGGAGCCAGGCTAGCCCTGGCCTAAACTACATCGCTATTAAAGCTGTTTGGGTTTGCTGACTAAAGGCTCATTTAGAGTTTGATTTTTAAAGACCACCGCGACCACCGAAACGGTGGTGAGTTGGCTCATAGTGTCTGTCTACATAAATGTTGTCTGTACAAGTGGTCCAGGCAAATTTGCATGAAACAATTGTGTAATTACAGGGATATGAAATTCAAGTACTCTCCAATTATATAATATTTCAAGCATTCAGTGTCATGATTTGAAAATCTGCATAATTTGTGATGCAGATGAGCTTCAGGTCCCGGGAGACCAGCCCATCTCCAAACCATGAAGGATCAAGGCCTCTACTGCATTATCTGCATATACAGATTGATTTAGAATATCATAATATTTGTCATATTTTATTCATAAAATAACTCCCGGAAAACGGATTATAAGTTAAGTTTGATTATTTGTATGTGTTTTATCACACGATGTATCATTTGGCGTAAATGTAATGGTTTGAAGATGTGGAACTGATGAAGAAGCGGAACTGACGGAGCATAAGTGGTTTCAAACTTTCAATCAGGAATATTTACATTGACGCACACACACATACCGGAAGAGCGTTGTGTGAGCTCGACGACGATGTTTGGGTGTTGTTGTTAATACGATTGTTTGCTAGTCTTTCGACACAATACATCTATGTGTGTGTGTGTTCAGTCTCCTTTGTTACTTTAAATTAAACGAAAACATGCCGAAGGTCGTGTCGCGAAGCGTCGTGTGCTCCGACACCCGAGACAGAGAGGAATACGACGACGGAGAAAAGCCTCTCCAGGTCTACTACTGCCTGTGCGGTCAGATGGTTCTGGTTCTGGACTGCCAGGTGGAGAAGCTGCCCATGCGGCCCCGGGACAAGGCCAGGGTGATAGACGCGGCCAAACACGCCCACAAGTTCTGCAACGTGGAGGAAGACGAGAATGTGTACCTCAAGAGAGCCGACGGCATCGAGAGACAGTACCGCAAGAAGTGCGGCAAGTGTGGCCTGCTGCTCTTCTACCAGCACCAGATGAAGAACACGCCGGTCACCTTCATCGTGGACGGCGCGGTGGTGAAGTTCGGACGAGGGTTCGGGAGTACCAGCGTCTACAGCCAGAAGCAGCCTGAGGCGCCCAAGAAGGTCCGCGTGATGATGACAAAGAGGACCAAAGACATGGGTAAATTCAGCTCGGTCACCGTGTCCACCATCGACGAGGAGGAGGAGGAGATCGAGGCCAGGGAGGTGGCCGACTCCTATGCCCAGAATGCCAAGGTGATAGAGAAACAGCTGGAGAGGAAGGGCATGAGTAAGAAGAGGCTGCAGGAGCTGGCCGAGCTGGAGGAGGTGAAGAAGGCCAAGATGAAGGGCACCCTCATTGATAATCAGTTCAAGTAGTAGTAGAGTAGGACAGGACAGTCTCCCTGTGGGGTGGTGCAGCAGACTTGACACATAAAAACTCCTTTTCGGTTGGAAACACTGCTTTGACAAGAAAGGACGGATACAAGAGTGGGCACAAAGGAAGAGTGGGCACTTCAATGTAAAATGAGCTATGTTTTTCAATATTGTAAAAAGTATACATTATATTAACGTGTACAAAATACATTTGATCCTATCGTTTTGGGCATGATGTACATGCATGTACATCATTATCATGCCCAAAACGATAGGATCAAATGTATTTTGTTTTTCCTTTTCTTTCCTCGATACCTTGATTGTGAAATGTTCATCAAGTTTTCCACAATGTTTTATTTTAACATTTTGGACAAAATAGCTAATTGTATAATGGTGCCCTCTCTTCCTGTTACTGGTGGGACCAGCAGTTTATCTGGAGTGTCTGCAGGACCATAACCACTTGTGTCTTGTTTCATACTTTGTTGCATGACGGACGGTGTAAACGTGGACATACCGAAAATACAAGCTGAGGATTTGCTTTTTTTGCTTTCTTTTAAACGTGAAAAGTTTTGCCTGTAATACATGCCCAAATGGGGACACTATCTTATTAGTGCAAAGAGAATAAGAACACATTGTTCTGTCATCTGTGTTTATGGGGGCTTGTATGGATTTGAAACTGGGGACAATGGTAAATATGTGCCATAGTTTTCACTTATGGCTGAGAGAGGCATACCATAATCATATACATGGTTGCTTGTTATAGTTTTGTAAAATAAAATCTTTCCAAAGATCTCTGCCATTTTAATTTTGGTGTATCTGCTCTTGCTCTTCATAAACCGGTATTAAGCTACAGTTTTACGATGATTCAATTCACATTCTGCCTAGTCATTGCTTTGGGTTACTCTATTCTGTGACTAACTGGGACAGAGAACAGTTGCAGGATTTCCGCAGATTCTAATCGGACCTAGTAAACTGGACTTGAGTTATCTACCTGTATACTTTTTCTGTCTGCAGCACCAAACCTCTTTGCTAAAATTGCCAATCTACAAGCTCACAATGTGCCACGTTGTGCGCTTGTACATCGGCTATTTCTTTGGCTAATGTTCCCTCCAGAATATGGGTGCTGGAGTTCAAGTGGCTAAAAGGTAAGGTTCGAGGTTGTACTTGGTAATTACATAATCGTAAAAGAAATAGACATAACTGTTGTCCATTTATTTATTTTTCTTCTTAAACATAACTAGATGTAAGTCTTTTACAGGTTCATGCTTAATAGAAGTAACCCCATATCTTGGATCCAACCTCATAAATTGCACATAACTGGTAGTTCATTGGGCATGGGCCTGCCACAATCATGCTTATAGATGGGCTATTTCCAATATCCATAGTACATTAGGGTGGCTGTAGCTCAGGAGGTAGAGCAGGTTGTCCAATGACCCATGGGCCAGCTGTTCAAATCCCTGCTCCTGTCCACATGTCGAATGGTCCTTGGGCAAGACACCGAACCTGCCTCAAGTGAGTTGGTCAGTGCTGGCTTGCCACAATAAATGTGGGAAGTGGGGACGCTGGCGTCGACTGTTCGCTGCTTCACGTCCCAATGTATGAATGAATGGACCATTGTAAAGCGCTTTAGCAAAACGCTATAAAAATGCAATCCATTTGTTATTTTGTTGATTCTAAAAACTCAGCCTTCCAACAAAGACATTATGGTTCAACAGGAGAAAATAAATGACTACCAAATATTTGGTATGATTTGACTATATTGATTAGTTTGGTTATGGTAAAGGATGCGGGCAAGGATTTCATAATTCATTGTCAATGAAGTGACATATGCTATCTCTAAGAGTTTTGTTTCCCATTGCATAATGGCAAACATGGACCACAAGGTCAACACATAAAACATCTTGTCTATTCATCTACTAACCTACACTAAACTCTCTGGCCTTATTTATGTGCCTGTCGACGTAAAGTATGACCTTGGTGCTCAGGGTTGCAGTCAGTGCAGACGGTTATTTTCACCCTGGGATCATTAACCCCAGTCATGTCATTTGTGAAACAATTTCAACACAAAACCTTCAACCTATGCGCATGTATGTTGTCACTTAACCCCCTAAACTGTTTACTGGACATATTATAATTTTGCAACCCATTTTTTCACCCAGTGTCAATTATCTAATGTAATCCTGGGCACTACACTTCCTCTGCCAACCTGGGTGGGCAGCGGACTGACCTCATGCTTCCTTCTATAGATCAAGGATAATTTAGCAAGGATAGGACGTGAAGCAGGAAGTCCGGTGGACGGTGGAGTCCATGGGAGGAAACGGACATGCGCAATGTGCATGTACAACCCAAGAGACCAATAGCATCTTTGGTACAACGTCCTGATCTCCAGTGCGCATGTCCGTTTCCTCCCATGGACTCCACCGTCCACCGGACTTCCTGCTTCGCATCCTATCCTTGCTAGATTATCCTTGCTATAGATGAGGAGTCCAAGCTGCTGCTGCTTTTCACCTGGCAGGGGGGAGTTTCCCCGGCTGGACGTGTGGAAGGACACACGTTATTCTGACCAGTTCCTTTCCCCTCCATCAGGCGCCCCGGCTGGAGGGGAAAGGAACTG
>OOFJ01037023.1:0-10487 GCA_900323375.1 Benthosema glaciale
GTGTTAGTGTTGAGAGCTGCACTCTCGAGGTGCTGCGAAATTTCAGCCAGCCTCATCTTGAAATAAGCTAAGGCTGGCACATTTTGCAACACCTTTGAGAGAGAGCAAGAGAGACATACAGTAACACATTGGGAAGTGTTATGTCACATTTTTAGCTAACGCTGAATTTCTACTTCACTTCCTTATTCAGTTGTTGATATGGTGTGTGTGTGTGTGGGTGTGTGTGTGTGTGTGTGTGTGTGTGTGTGTGTGTGTGTGTGTGTGTGTGTGTCTGTGTGTGTGTGTGTGTGTGTGCGCGTGCGTGCACACGGCACAATGTTTGTAGTGTGCAATTTTGTCTCCTGCATTTAAAGTGCGTGAATTCTCCATTACGGATGCAGTTCCGTTTCCCATCACTCTGCGCTGGAAATCACCCACAGAGGATGGAGTCGGGTATGGACGTCTTTCTATCCCTCTGAATTACACTAAACCACGAATCCACAACAATAGTGACTGAAGCACGACATTCCACAAACTTAAAGATACCTGTCCGTTGTGTCTCCACAAGCTGAGATTGATGATTCTATTGTGTTTCGTCCCTGTCACAGAGAGTGTGAGGTTTTCAGCAAGAATCATGCAGCTCCCTTTTCCAAAGTTATCACCTTCCACAAGAAGGAAACCTTTGACCTTGAGGCCTTCTACAGCAACCCTCAAGAGCTTCCATACCCAGACCAAAGGATAGGTAAATTAACTGCTGCTACAGCACTTAGACTTTGTTAATCTCTGCTTTAACAGGGTTTATATACAGCCTCTCGGGTGCCTGTGTAATAATGTGGCTTCATGTAAAAGCTGTACTGTTTTGCAGTATTAGATCCCATCTTTAAGTGTACACTGTGTGTGACTGTGTGTACAGTCTTGTGGGACTTTTAGTCTGAAACCCCTCCGTGCTTGTCACAGTGAGACAACTACATAAAGTTGCGGTTTCACATTTAACAGCTATTTGATTTATCTTTTCAATAAACCACTCACTCGCACCTCCTTCCCTCTTTCTCCCAGGCTGCTTCTCTGTTCAGAATGTTGTCCCCCAGCCAGATGGAGACAGTTCGAAAGTCAAAGTTAAAGTGCGTGTCAATGTGCACGGCATCTTCAGTGTGTCTAGCGCTGCACTGATCGAGAAGCAAAAAGGTGACGGAGAGGATGCTCAGATGGACATGGAGCCCATGATGCAGAATGACGGCAGGCCAGAGGACCAGGTCAGCACACGCTTTTCAAAAGAGCTCTAGTGGACACACAACCACTCTTTCTAACCCTGTATTCTTCAAACAAGCCCGACCCTGCCCGAAATAAATTGGCTCATGGTGGCACTATAACAGGATGATGTAAATGATGGAGGTTCTTCCTTGACCTACTGGGATGGGTCCAACCGATGTGGCATTTTGTGCAAAATCAATCATAGAAAAATTGGACACATCCGTCTTGATCAATGTGTACCGAATACCGATCTGCATGATGTTTGGACAAAAGCTATAGGAGTAATATAAAATATTTTTTGCAAAGATCGCCCTCCTGCCGGTGGTGCGGTGTGAATGATTTGGCGGCAGAGGTTCTGTTCTGGCCTCCAGGGAGTGTGCGTGCAAAGTTTAAATCTTTCGGTGTAGTCATTCGGTGTAGTCATAGTCTCAGCCATGCCTTCGGGAATAGTCCCAATTGTGTATTGCTTTGTAATTTGCATCTTAAATAAAGCTGGTTTGAAATATAACTAAGATTAGTGAGAAGATAAATCAGTTACAGTATGTGTGTACATAGTAAGTCACTATGGAGGTGTATCATATTTCAGAATAAAATGCAGGTGGACCAGGAGGGTCAAAGCCAGCTGGACCAGCAGAATGAAGATGCCAGTTCCAGCAGTAAGGTCAGTTGGTGCAGATTTACATGCACAGTAACATTCTGTTTTAACTCTTGAGTTAAATTAACACTCAGGACTTTGCTGTATAGAAACATATTGACAGCTTTATTGTCACATCACAGGTTAACAGGTGTAAAGACGTTGGGTTTTTTGTGTGCAAGTACCATCATTTGTAGTTTTCAGGAAAAAATGAGGGAAAAGAGAGAGGGGAGTGCAAGGAGAAAATATGGGAGAGAAACAAGTTAAAAGACAATGTACATTGTACATTTATGACTGACAATGCTTTTCAATGGTTATAAACTCCTCCGTTCCCATTGAAAAGCATTAACAGAATCTGCCGGAGAATTCAAGTTTGTGTGACGGCACCCTCACAGGTATGTACATGAGGTTAGACATAATGTGCAGGTTAAAAAACATAGCAACAGGTGAAGTACATGAAGTATAGCATGGGAATAGTATAGATGTTGAAGTCTTATAAAGGCCAAACACAACAATGTTTCGCCATGCAACTCCTTGAAACCAAACGGCTGTGAGTAGATGCATGTACAGTACAGTAGTTGCACACAACCACAGTGACAGCCCGCCATGCATCATCCAACAAGCTTTCAACTGAGCAGATTAGATTTTCCGTTCCAGAGATAATGGCCAAAACATCTTGAAAACGGCCACTTTCACTGAGTTTTGATTGACTTTTGGCCATAATCGCATGTTTTTCTTTAATAACACAGGCTAGGAAGGTTGGATGGCGACACTAGAGACCTGAGCAAAGTTCACTTTGAGCAGCATTCAACCCCACCCCGCTTAGGGCCCCCATATGGCCAGGGCCGGGCCTGACTGCGCATCCATTATCCCCAATGGCATTTGCAAGGAGTTGTAATGGTGTGACATCTACTGTTGTTGCGACTAGTTGCATTGTTGCGGTTTAGGCCTTACTGTATGTGCTAGTGGTCCACATGAGGTAAACCATAATACACCATTTATTTATTTTAACCAGGTAAGACCAGGTAACCAGGTAGGACGACCTAGAGAGAGAAGACACATTAAGAACAGATTCTTATTTACAAATGGGCCTGGCCACAGGTTTGGCTTTTTGAGGGAGAGGGTGGGAATTAGGGGCTAAAAGAAAATAATCAGGTTCAAATCAAATAAAACAAAAGCACCATAGAATTTAGTATAGGGGTGAATTGTTTCTGTTTACCAATACAGGAAGGGGCCCCAGGGGAGAAGCAGGATGCAACGGCAGGGGGAAGCAAGCCCAAAGTCAAGGTGAAGAGTGTCGATCTGCCCATCTTAGCCAACACCATCAGACAACTGGACAGGGGTGTCCTTAATGACTTTATAGAGTATGAGGTGAGTCCCTCTGCTGGTCCAAAGAAATGCAGAGTCATGCTGTCATTATTTACTTTTCAACGGTATACAAAATGATACTGCTCATCTCTACGAGTGGGAAATTGGGAATGATGGTAGAGCAGACGTTAGAAGCCGGATGAATGTCAGAAAATGAATCCCTTATTATGGTATGTCAGATGAATACTATAGCATACGTTCAGTTACTCAGTGCTACAGTATCAAGTGAAGTAAGAACGCTAATGTACTATATTATATATATATATTAGAAGAATGTTTTGGATTTGAGTGTTTGAGGACTACAAAATATGATTTGGCTAGTAGTTGATTGATGAAATGTGTGCCGTGTTTGTGTTTTGTTTTCAGGGTCAGATGATTGTTCAGGACAAACTGGAGAAAGAGAGGAATGATGCTAAAAATGCTGTGGAGGAGTACGTATATGACCTACGAGACAAACTCTGTGGCATCTATGAAAAGTACATCACAGAGGAGGTAATATTTTTTTATTTCATACAAATTCCTCTGTACAGTACTGCTATCAATAAAATAATGAGTTACATTTGGGTTTGTATTTACGTGTGGTGGTTGGGATTTACGTGTGGTTCCTGTGAGCAGACATCCCAGTTTCTCCGGGATTGTACTAGGTTCGAGTCCTGACAAATATAATGTTTTTTTTTACCACAATTAACATAAGGCTAATAATAAATACAACAAACAAATACAATTGTCCAGATAACATTAATACTGTTATCTGTTATTTGAACTCATTAATAGGACAGTAGCCGACTGACGCTGATGCTGGAGGACACAGAGAACTGGTTGTATGAAGAGGGAGAAGATCAACCTAAACAGGTCTACGTGGAAAAACTGGAAGCACTCAAGGTTTGTCTGTGCTTACTATAGAAGAATTTCTATTTTCAGTGTCAGTTGTCAGAAACTACTGAATTTCCACAAAAACGTCTTTATCAACATTGGCTTAGTGTTGAGGTTCTGTTTCAAAACCTTATTTTATGGTCTGAAATACCACATTGCACTAAACCAGCGGTCCCCAATTGTTTTGACCGTGCACCCCCTGTTACCTCCTGACCTAGCTGATGCACCCCCAACGCTCAGTTTTGTTGTATTTGGCCGAAAATGATAATTGTTTTCATATGATTATGGCAGATAATCACAGAATGTCACTGCACGGAGAGACAAGCAGCTGCAGTATACTCCCGCAGCTGCTCTATACATATCCTTACAACAGTGGTTTACTGGATTTTGCTGTTTGTGTTAAATAAAATAATAAATAACCATAAAACCGCCACACACCCCCTAGAGGTCGTTCGCACACCACAAGGGGTGCACGCACCACAGTTTGGGAACCCCTGCACTAGACCATAAGCATCAGAGGAGAGATTAAGAGACTGATTATGAAATGTAATGGACGAAAACAATCAAGAGCATTTCCTAATCTGAATAGCATTCTTATTATTAGTTGAATGATGATTGGTGAACTATTGAAATGATCGAGGCTGTCTATCTGTGTGTATGTACAGCATGTCTCCATTTGCACTGACTCAATTGTATCACACAGGCACATGAATATATTATTACGTCTCAATATCTGATGGTGCAATTTGGTGGTTAAAGGTCAGGTTCGGTGATCACCTTTGTTCCCCTGTTGCCATTCTTCTCCATATTGAATATCTTTCAGTAAAACTTCTATGATTTTGCAGAGGTTTGGTCAGCCCATTCAGGACCGACACAGGGAGCAGGAGGACAGGCCGAGGGCTTTTGAAGAACTCGGCAAGAAACTGCAACTTTTTATGAAGGCTGTGGAATCCTATAAACAGAAGGTGAACATAGAATATATTAGAGCATGTGTATTGATTGATTGATTGGTTGATTTACATTTTTATTTCACAGTATGCAGAATGGGTACATTTCAAACAAATCTACAAGTCGTAGCTGTACTTTGTTTCTGTTTCATTTCATCTAGATTGCTTAACCACATGATTTTATACTATCTTAGCTCGTAGATCAGCCTTTCTCACTATTTTTGAAATTTTGTGGTGAAACGTTTTAATAGGGATGAAAGTGGTTCACACTTACACTAGACCTGAGGCTGATTCTAAAAAAATGGCTTCTATAGGTTTTCTGAAAATGTTAAATTGTTAATTAAAAAACTAATACGACACAGATGCTGTCCAGCCTTGAAACAGCTGTATAGGTAACAACTGTGTTGTACAGCGACTGCAGTACCGTCGCTGTACCACTTGTATGTGTCATGTGGGTGTGGGTCGTGACCGAAAGAATAAGGTTACGAATACAAGCGGCCGGAAAAGGGTTCTCAGACGGGTGGCCAGCATCTCCCTTAGATAGATATGAGATAAAGTGAGAAGTTCGGTCACGCGGGAGAGACTCGGAGTAGAGCCGCTGCTTCTTCACCTGGAAAGGAGCCAGCTTAGGTGGTTCGGGCATCTGGTTTAGGATGCCTCTCGAGCGTCTCCCTAGGGAGGTCCTCGATGCACGTCCCACTGGGAGGAGACCCCGAGGCAGACCAAGGACCAGATGGAGGGATTACATCGACTCTCTGGCCTTGCACCGTCTCGGGATCCCCCAGGAGGAAGTCGCTAATGTTGATGGATGGATGGATGGATGGATGGATGGATGGATGGATGGATGGATGGATGGATGGATGGATGGATGGGTGGATGTGTTGTACAGCTTCACTGTCAACCGGCACCAAGGCTGCAATCAAATTACTGTTATAAAGTTTTGATGCTGAGTGCACAAAGTTGTTTTTGTTTGGTGTTGTAATATGTGAAATGTAAACATGTAAAACCATAAATGGGAAGTGATTTAATGTGAATTAAAGTGAATGAATGTATTATTAAGGGAATTAGGTCCATGCTAGAGAATTGATCTTTCTTAACTCCCTCCTAGGATGAGCGATACTTGCATCTGAATGCAGAGGAGATGAGCACTGTGGAGAAGTGTATAAATGACAGCATGAATTGGATGAACAGCATGATGAATGCTCAGAATAAACTGACCATCGCTCAGGATCCCATCGTCAAAGTGGCAGAGATCATCTCCAAGATACAAGTACGTGAAGGAATGACAATTTAACACACAGCTTGTTCTGTCTTTCATTGAGAAACATGTAATCAGCTGTACACTTTATGCTTACCAGGAGCTGGACGAGGTATGCAATCCTGTGATCAACAGGCCAAAGCCCAAAATAGAGGAGGTGCCTGAAGAAAACGATAAAAATAGCGGGGATCATAACGGCCCGACGGCCCGGCAAGGAGCTGAGGGGAAGGGAGACGCTAAGACGAAGCCTGCTTCAGGAGAGATGGAAGTGGACTGAATTCTGCTTTGTCTGACAACCAAACTCTGCCACCATCACTCCATCGCTGAACATTTAAGCCTTATCTATACTCTAGTATGAGGGTATCGCTTGCCAACAAGAATGTGACATGTTGCTAGCTTGTAGACCTGTTCTTTTAGGCAAGCAACACCCTTGCACGATGGAGTATAAATTAAGCTTTAGACTGTAGAAACGTGAATAACTGGGACCATTAATCCATGTTTACCAGCCAGCCAGGGTGTTATGCGAATTTGTTTTCAGTTTCCCCCTGTTGGCCTTTTCCTTTTGAAATCCTTTTATTTTATTTCTATTCCACTTACCGTTGTGTGTGAAAATAGTGTGAATCTATTCTCTACAAGGTTTGACTTATCCAATAAATGGCAGAATGATCATGCAATAGACCAAACACTTGTTCTGAAGTTAAACTGTTTTCTCTTTAACATACATACTGTAGGTAAGCTTTTGTGTTTGCATCTCCGAAACCTAAGTGTCCATTCTCAGCTGTGAATTCTATCACTTCGCCTTCTAAAGCGACATAACAACAAAGTGCTGTCTAATATTCTACTCTAAGCAATCGCTATGGCTGATTGATTTTGATTGGCTGATTATGAGTATGTATGCATTAATGCATATTATATATATTTGTATTTAATGACTTTGGAATGGTGTGTCTAGAAACTGTAAATAATATTTTAGTAATTTAAAGCAGCCAGTGCATATACTGTATAATGTAGTATGTATATTTAGAGAACACATTCCTAGTGTTAAAATGGCAACGCTTCATACACAAAATCTCAAATAATGATACAGGCTGCCTATTTCCTTCCTGTTTTCATGCATCTTCCGTAAAGTCATGGGATGTATTTATTATGTATTTATTATGGGCAAATAATAAATACATTTGTCCGTAAGACAAATTTTAAAGTCTGAAATGGTTTGATGTTCTGCTGCTAAAACATGAAATTAAAGATTCACGCACAAATAAATTGAAATTTTGAAAAAAGCAAACAAATAATATGAAATGGTTCAAAAATGTATGTTAGAAAAACCATTTAGAAAAGCCATTCCTTCTGTTGTCTTGATTGTTATGTAGATCAGCATAACTTCGGCATAAATTTCAGGATGGAGATTATTTTTCTTCCATATGTACTGTATGGGTTGGTGTCTAAAACATTGGGAAATTTGAAGGTAATACAATAATTAAAGGTGTGTAAGTGTACGTAAGTGAAAGCACAATAATGGAAAGTATGAATATTATACTGTATATAAGTAAAGGGGCATCATGTGGTTTCAGAGAGAAATGTTTTAAAGCATGCACTGAGATTTGAGAGGAAAATCAGTAATATTTCATTTAAAAATCATATATTAGGGACTATTATTAGGGCCTTCCCGGTGTAGCAGCCTGTTAAGAGCACACGCCTTTCATGCAGATGGTTGTGGGATCGAACCCTGCCTAGGGTCGACGATTAAGCACTATTATTTAATAGTTCAGGATTAATATTAGAATCAGAGAATTATTATTGATTTGTTTAGTTATTTATTTCGTTTTGTTAATAGCCTAATTCATTGTTTGGTACATATACCCTAGATTAGAATATTATGCTAGTGGGTAGATCTTTAGTTTACACTCCAGATGGGTGGGTGGCGCTAGTGCACTCGCATGCTGTTCGTCCAAAAGAAGATTTCTGTAAACGTTGGTAAACATGGGTGGGCGTGGCACATCACATTTGTTGTGATATGACGTAGGGCTGTGACGTTGCCATAAGTGTAACGGGCGGATATTTTCAAAATGGAAATACTTCCAAAGTTTTGGAGGGGAATAAAATAATATACTTTTTTCATTATCTGAGGGTTTCTACGACGAAGATCTACACACACGCGGTTGGATGATATACATTTACAGAAGCGGACCCGGTTGGTTCGGCCAACATCGGACAAGATGAGCGTTTCAATCGGCGAAAAAATAGAGGTGGGTGTTAAACGCTAATGCTAATCAGTTAGCAACTTAGCATGCGAATAGCAGCCATTATACTACAGCAGGGTTAAAACATTTTTAGGGGCTTTTAATTTTAAGTTATTTCCCTTTTCTATGGTGTGTTATCATCCACCAATTGCAGGCAATCTTGAAATCCTCATTTATGATGATTGATGCATTTGTTACCCCGAGCGTGTCGAAAAAATAAATTGAACCAAATGCACTCGTGGTCTGCATTGGCAGATTGCTGCTGACACAATGGCTTATAAAATTTTAACTTACACAGTAGCAGTTACCTTACACAGTAGTAGTTAAACCATAGAGTCAGTAAACCCATAGTGTTGGTAATTATTGAATCGCCTGCGAGGTTTGTTTTGCCTCATCTTGGCTGCAACAAGCCTCCCAGGGATGCATTCGCACACAGAGCCACAGACATACAGACCCGCCCTCTGGAGACAGGCTGCATCACTTCTTCTAGCTGCCTAGAAACGGTCTGTCTGTTGTCCTCATCAGCGGGAATGGAACCGGGATAATGAGAGGTTTGTGGTTGGCCAGATGACAGCGTCAGGTGGAGATGGCTTGTTTGGCAGTTGACGTTATTGTGGGAGTGCTGTTTCTTATAGTCCCTTATGTGTGAATTTTTGTTGAAGGGTTCACGAGCCCTATACCTATAAACTTTAGAAGGTGTCTGGTCCTGCCTGCCACCACCAACATGTCGCAGACAGTCACAGCAGGGACTTTGATTGATGAAGTTATTCACTATTTCCTTCATAATAACCTCGGGACTAAAAACACAGTTGGTAGTAATGATGAGGACAACATTCTATCTCATGCAGATGCTCTGAGGATTGAGGTATAGTTCTTTACAGTCCTGTGCTTATTTGCAATGGAATAAAGGAAGCAATGCTCAAATGTCTGTTTGCCATAATCATAATCATTTGTCTATAGAAATTTGGAAGTATTTTGGACTTCATAATATTTATATTTAATATTTATTTTATTTTTATTGTTTTATTCTCTTAGGATTTCAAGGTCCTTAACTTGCTTGGTAAGGGATCCTTTGCTTGTGTATACCGGGCAAAATCAGTGAACACTGGTTTGGAAGTTGCAATCAAAACGGTAAGAATACCATTGCCTACCTATAATATACAAATATTTTATCGTCAGTATATTTATTTCATGGCTAAAATTATTTTACTAACCTAAAGCAGAGACTTGATGCTTAATATCTACAAAGATGAATTAAGATTAATTTCTGAGATTTTAGTAAATCTACTCTGTAATTGGTTCAATTGCTATAACCATCAAGAGCTGTAGTGCAACTGGTGCTCATAATGTTGTTGCCTTTATTAGATGGACCACAGCTCCCTCCCATGGGGGTCTTGTGGGACTGACTCCCCAAAGATTAGACTACTTGATAAATTCACACTCTCTTTGTGGGTAACAGACTGACAACCACAGAGCTAAATCAGACACCATGTGATGTCACACAGTACAGCATTACCTGTACATGGAGGCAGGTCAGGTGTATAATTACCTCTTTTGTACTTATTGCAGATTGACAAAAAAGCTATGCAGAAATCTGGCATGGTCCAGCGTGTGACTAACGAAGTGGAAATACAGTGTCGATTGAAACACCCATCAATACTGGAGGTAAAGTTGTTTCTTCATCATTAATAATGAATTAATAATAATACACTTCTATGTTTATTTTATTCATTCCGTTGTGGCTTCTTTTCTTCACTGTAAAGCTAAACTATTTGCCTGTGAAATATAGGGATCGGCCGATATGGGTTTTTCGTGTCTAATATGATTAGTAGTGATCAAAAAGACATACATGTATGCTGATATTAAAAGCTGATTTAAAAAAATGTATGGCGTTCTTTAAATGCATTTAAGAATATTTATCAGGGGGGGGGGGGGGT
>OOFJ01037023.1:10507-31822 GCA_900323375.1 Benthosema glaciale
TGGGGGGGGGGGACTTTTATGAATGCAGGGAGCTCTGAAATGTTTTCTATCAAATGCAACATTATAATTAGCTTCCACTAATCCACTCCGCATATCTTATAAACTGAGTTATAAATAAAACATGACAAAACAGTTCCACAAAGGGGTACCAAATGTACCAAATTATTTTTTGCCCCTCTTTCCGATGTTTCAATATATATTATGATGTTGGTGCCAC
The DNA here is from genome assembly GCA_900323375.1 of Benthosema glaciale. Taxonomy (NCBI): domain Eukaryota; kingdom Metazoa; phylum Chordata; class Actinopteri; order Myctophiformes; family Myctophidae; genus Benthosema; species Benthosema glaciale. The sequence goes on from OOFJ01037023.1 coordinate 10,725, forward strand.
TGCCGACTGACGAATAATCGGCCAACCCTATAATCGTTCCATCTCTAAAATGTACATTACATATAGTCTCGCGTGGCCAGACTGTTGCCTCTCGCAATTTTTAAATGCTTCCGTCATACAGTCTGGAGCACGGAAGCTCTTTCCATGAGTAAGTGATAAAGTGGAAGTGAAGCATTCTCACCACTTCCGTTTCGTCTTTACGTGTGTGTGTGTGTGTGTGTGTACTTTTTTATCTGCTTTTTATAACATTATCATAATTAATATGAATTGTAACATGTGGTTCTTTCTCTCCCTGAAGCTTTACAACTACTTTGAAGACAGTAATTATGTATATTTGGTGTTGGAGATGTGCCATAATGGAGAGATGAGCACGTACCTAAAAGACATGAGGCGGCCTTTTTCTGAGGATGAAGGTCAGTCAGCCTTGGAATGTGACATTAACTATAACTATTAGTTGTTATACTAGTTGACTTGACTGTATGTTTAGTGTAGTGTATTCTTATTGCACATAACAAATAAAATATGAAGGGGGCACTATTATTATTATTATTGCACAGTGGCGCGGTTGTTAGCGGTGTCGCCTCACAGCTAGAAGGTCCTTAGTAATGCACAGGAGTGGCAACGCAATATTTAGCTATATCCTCACCTGTATATATTACTAAACAATAGCCACAATAGCAATTATTAAAATAATGATAACAATTGAATTGATACAATAACTTGTTTGTTCCCTGGTGTAGCCTGCGGCATGTACGGTCCTTAAATTAAGATTTGTTATTGTTGTGTGCTTTTCTTCCACAGCAAGGCATTTCATGCAGCAGATAGTGAAAGGTATGCTGTACTTGCATACTCATGGCATTATGCACCGGGATCTGACCCTATCGAACCTTCTCCTGACAAGCAACATGAACATTAAGATCGCTGACTTTGGTTTGGCCACTCAGCTCAAGCTCCCGACTGAAAAGCACTTCACCATGTGCGGAACACCCAACTACATCTCCCCAGAGGTGGCTACCCGCAGTGCCCACGGTCTGGAATGTGACGTCTGGTCCCTGGGCTGCATGTTCTACGCTTTCCTGATGGGTCGCCCTCCTTTCGAGAGGGACACGGTCAAACACACACTCAACAAAGTTGTTCTTGGGGAGTACGATATGCCCAGACACGTGTCTGTAGAAGCTCAGGATCTCATCTACCAGCTCCTACAGAAGATCCCTTCTCAGCGGCCCAGTCTGTCTGCACTGCTAGACCACCCGTTCATGACTCATAGCCTGCTGGCCAGGACTAAGGAGCTTAGACTGGAGGATACTGGCTCCATGGACAGTGGCATCGCCACGATCTCCACAGGCTGCACCTCCTCTACCTCAGGCAGCAGCAGCAACCGGCTGCAAAGGAGAACAAAGAACATCATAGGAACCACCCTCCCCAACCGCATGATGCCACTTCCGGCTGCGCCTCGCCAGCCCAGCAGTGCCTGTTTTGAGGACGGAGATCACTGGCAGCAGCAGCAGCACACAAACAGAGCTCCTCGAGAGGGCAGGACGCAACACCTCGGAGAGAGCGGACAGCCCCACTCTCGCTACCTCAGGAGGGCTCACTCCTCAGACCGCTCTAGCTCTAAGGAAGCAGGACAGGGGACAGGTTACACCCACCTGGGAAGGTATCGCTCAGAGGAGACTCTCTTCAGCACCGAAAGGCAGGCCTTTTCCATGACTTCCACTCCACACCCCTTTTCTGAACACGATAGGCTCCCATCACCCCCCATCAAACAGCCCGCTACGTGAGATGCTGTCCTTTTTTTTCTTTTTTGTAAACATTTCCAAAAGATGACTTTAGTTTTCAGACGTAGTAACTCTTTTTCATTTCTCTTGTGTTTTCAGTTCTGGTTGTTCACTATCCACACAGCCTTTACCTCCACCCTGCATTCAGTTCCAAGACTCGAATGGTGCTTCAAACTGGTTCAGTAAAGAAGGTGAAGTCTGTTTTTTAATCTTTAGCTATTTATTCAGTATTAGATAAATGAAAGCATCACGCAACACCTCTACAGGTATGCAAAGCAAACGCCTTGAATTATAGCATAATTTAGATTAAAGTGCTTCATTGAGCTTTTATTTCGATATACTTGTGATTATTCTTTTTCTCCTCTTGCGGCCTTGCTGCATTTTCTGTCATGCACATTTCCTTTTTGCTAGAGTTCAGAATCAGAACCAACATTTCCACCCCTTCCCCAGGTTCTGGCTCGAGGCCCACAGACCACAGTGCTCACAGCAGCAGTGGGAGTTTCCATAGCAACAGTGGGAGTCTCCACGTTGGCAGGGAGCCTCTTGGTGTGCACAACTCCTGGACGGACAAGCCGCCAGGCCAGGGGGCCAACCCTCACCACAACCAGCACCACTCGCACCATTTCCCCCAGCCGCATAACCCTGACTCCTACAGGGAGAACAGTATACCCGTAGCAGAGTTCCAGAAGAAGGAGAAGAAATCTCTTCGAGACGTGATCCCACCGTTGTGTGCGTCCAGACTGAAATCTATCAGACAGAAGACCAAAAATGCAGTGGTAAGATTGAGTGAGGGCTGCAACTTTTGACTATTTACAAAAACATTCTAAATATATTTTTAAATAATGGACTAAATCCACTTTTACACTTATTCCCTATTTTTTATATTTATTTGTACAACCGTGTTGAGCGAAAATATCTGATCTATAAGCTCAAAATGCTTGCATGTGTTGTGCGCTTGCAGATCGGCAAAATTTGCAATTTTTGCCATTGCGTAAAAAAAAAAGGATATAGAAAAAAATACAAATTCTCGATTTGATCAATTCAATTTTGTTTTGTTTGTCTTCAGGTGAGCATCGTTGATACAGGTGAAGTGTGCATGGAGCTGTTAAGGGGACAGGGCAGTCAAGAGAGGGTGAAAGAAGTCCTTCGAATTTCCTGCGATGGTTCAATGGTGAGTTTCAGCAACAGCCACACGTTTGTGGGATAGTATCATATATTAATTGCAGATTTTTAATCAACAAGACCCTTTTTATTTATCTTGTAGGTGACAATATACCATCCTAATGATGGAAAGGGGTTTCCTGTGCTGGACAGGCCTCCTGCTCCCCCTGAAGAGATCTTCATTTGCAGCTACGAGGACCTTCCAGGTACAGATAGTTTCATTCTGTAAACAACAATAATTCTGTTCATTCGATTTCCAATTTTTGTGAACTTCTGTTTATAACTGTGAGAAACAGATATTACTTAGCCTACTGGCTAGCACAATAATGTTTTCTATTTTTTAGACTTATTTGTTTTAAATTAGCTAGTGGTTTAAAGGGCTGAAAGGAGTATGAAACATAATTTATCATAGCAGCAATAGACTGTTGAAGATACCTATACTGATGCACACCAGATGATGCACACCAGATACAGTACAGTATATCTGTTGAGGGAAGATTACAAAATGAATCCTAAATCATTTATATTTTTGTCTTCGGTTTTGTTTCCTCTAGAAAAGTATTGGAAGAAGTACCAGTATGCCTCCAAGTTTGTGCAGCTTGTGAAATCCAAGACTCCCAAAGTGACCCTTTACACCAAGTATGCCAAATGCATGCTGATGGAGAACTCTCCTGATGCAGACCTGGAAGTTTGCTTTTATGATGGTGAGTCGCACGCAGAAGGAGGATGCTGTGACTTTAAAGTGCAGAGCAGATAAACACATATTTGATGTATGTCAGTATTTTCACACAGGGAAATAAATGTACACAATAGCGTACCACTACCTTAATGATTTACTTGTTTATTTTACTTATTATTCCTTTAAAAGATACAATAAAAATATGTGACCTTTTTTATACTTGTTTTTCAAAATATGAATCACATCAGGGAAATGGATTGCCTGGTCAGAAGTGTACCGGTATATGACATTATGTTAACAGACATTAAATGACCATCATGATTGCTCTCTGCAACAGGAGCAAAGATACACAAGACGTCGGAGCTGATCCGAGTGGTTGAGAAGAGTGGGAAGTCGTGCACAGTAAAGGGCGAGGCAGGGTTGAGCTGCCTGAGTCCAGACAGCAGGTTATATGTGGAGCTGTCAGACGAGGCACATGGCATGTGTCTGTCTCTGGAGGTGGCTATCATCGCAGAAGAGCAGCGGAGTGCCAGAAACACTCCATTTTTCCCCATCACTATTGGCAGGTGAGGAGGAGAATGGATTGATTTCATGACTGTGTTTCTCCGGTTAATCCTTGACGTGTGGCTCATCTTAGTCATGTGATTGTAGGCGACCTGCCAATGCTGACTCCCCTTGCCGGTCATCGTCACCATCCCAACCGCCACCTGCTGACGTTGCCTCCCCGCCAAAGCCTCCTTCTATCACTCCGTCGGTGAGTGTCTCTTAATCTTAACACTGCAGGAAGCATGCATGTGCATATTTAATGATATGCACTGTGTTTCTCACTTCTGTACATAATATATATATATATAATTTATCTTGAATCACCAGATGATCTCCTACGATGGGTCTGACATCACCTCAGCCAGCCTTAATAAGAAATGCTCTGCAGTGAAGCAGGACTTGGTGTCCAGTGCAGGCAAAGTGGTCAAATCAGTGTTTGTGCCCAACATTGGCTGGGCCTCGCAGGTAAATGATGCCCAGAATACCCTCAACCCGTTACGACGACCTTTTAATATTACTTTTGGCATCAAAGTATTAATGTAAAATGTTTAATGTTTTCATCATACAGTTGACCAGTGGAGAGGTGTGGGTGCAATTCAACGATGGTTCTCAGCTGGTGGTGCAGTCTGGGGTGTCCTGCATCATCTACACGTCGCCAGAAGGACATACCACCAGGTAACAAAAAGACAGCAGTCCTCTGGCTTTACTTGTCCATATATGTACGGTATTTGCAGTGAAATTACACAAATCCCACCACTCCAACATATATAGTGAAGATATAATCCGAGTAAGACAACCAGTAAACAACCGTAGTTTATAAACTACAGTGTGTAGACTATATACATATATGTAGACTATTAATAATGGCACCTTCACTGGTTTCTCTCTTCTCTCTCTCTGTTATTTCCACATCCTTGCATCGTGCATGGTGGTCGTTTGCTGTTATTTGCCAAATGCTAACACAGATACCTCCTGTCTCCCTACAGGTATAAAGACAATGAGAAGTTTCCAGAGCATGTGAAGGAGAAACTGCACTGTCTCTCCACCATCCTGGGGCTGTTGACCAGTTCAGCAACGCATCACCCCCAACAACCCCACTAACACTTTCTAGTTGTCCTGGAAGGGAACCGAAAGTAGCATTATAGGAACCATATAATTGTTTGTCTTTCATCCAGTGTCCTTGTAAATAATGTTTTTTGTTGTCTTTTTTTACGTGTACAGAAGACTAAAATAATGAAAAGATATATTTTATTATGTACTTATTTTGTACAGTTGTTGGTCAATGTAGAAAAGTTATGTCTTCCGTTATTTTTTTACTGTGAGTTTATCTGTCTGTCTCTATGAAATGTGAGATGCATAAAAGATGAGGCAATAAACATCTGTAGCCTGCATTGAAAATTGCTGCAATTTGTTCTGCTGTCTTCTCTTAGCACTTGATATTCACAAGTTATCCACGTATTCATTTATTGTTTTGTAGAAGGAAATTATTAAAGGATTTTTATGGCTTCAATACAGAGTAGGCCTATTCATAAACAAGGCAAACGATACTCTAATACTAATTTAAAAAAGCAGAAACTTATACAGAACTTTATAAAATATTCAATGCCGTTGATTGAATTTATTAGTATGCAGAAGGGGTACATTTCAAACGAATGCACCACTCAATACGAAAACGTACTGTGGCATGATAAACCATTGCACTTGTTTATAACAGGGTCCACCAATTTCAATTCATCAGAACATTTAGAGATGTACAAATATACACTTTAGTATGATAACACGAAATCATAAGGAAGTAAAAAGGTAGAAAACACAGTAGGGAAAAGTGGGTGGGGAGTCAGGACTCAGACTTTACGGGGGCCAGTTTCGAAGGCCGTCCGTAGGTTGAGGAGCGGTTTTGAAGGAGTAATGGCTGTTGGTAGGGCGTTCCACATTTTAGTGGTGTAGGAGTGAAATTAATTTAGTCCTGTTCGTGCTGAATCTGATTTGATATGTTTGCTTGCAGTCAACCAGGAGCCAAAATGCATTATGTAAATGTACCTTAATATATTAGAACTTTGCAATATCTGACAGGTGAACCAATGTCCCCTAAAATATTTAATTTATTTTTTGTAATGGAAAAAAGGGTGGAAAAGTGGGGAATTAACATGTCCGATTTAGTTTTTTGGGTGAGGTGGGGGTTTATTTCATGCTAGGTACCAACTCCCAATACAAAATATCTCCCAAATGACCCAATGCACCATCACTGAAATGGTGCATTTATCCCCCTAATAACGTTTTCCCCATTCATTCTCTATATCTCTCTGCCTCACACCAACAGGACGTCCATACGACGTCCATACGACGTTACACCGACCTCTCTGTAACCACCAACCCCAAAACGTCCATATACGACGTCCTGAGCACATAACCAACGGGACGTCCCTACAACGTCCACACGACGTTACTTACACACAGACCTCTCTGTAAACGCCAACCAACGGGTCCCAGCCAGACGTCCATACGACGTCCGTACAACGTCGTCCATACACCACCTGACAGTCAAACTATACGGGGCCCGGGGGTCGCGCGTATCTGATGAGTTTGACTCAATCAGATTTGATGTGGTGTCCACTGTCCAGGAAGACCTTGAAGGGTTTGTTGAACTCCCTCTGGTGGTGTGGGTGTGGAGTCGGACTTTGTTGACATTATGGAAGGAAGTATTTATTTAGACAGGTACATTGATATATCTTGGTGGTGTAGCGAATCTTGTGGACCAGACCCATTGCAAGATGCTGTACTCTGTCATCAACCCTAAACCATTTAACCAAAATGGGCAGGGGTGAGGTGGGTTCGGGGAGTGAGGCCAAGTAGTAGCCCGACCAGTTTGTTTTGGGATGTCTGGAGACTTGTTTTAAGGGCCTTTGGTGCATCATGCACCTCATGGCGCATGATGCACCATGGTTTCTTCGACTATGCATGCACCGTGCATGCATAGTTGAAGAAACCAAGGGCTCCTGTTAGGGTCTTAAGGGTTTTTTGTTGACCAGTGAGATATAGGAATCAGTTGCAGATTGGTCATGCATTATAGCATAGCACTTTACGGTTGTTTTGTATATTATAGAATATTGTGGATGTATTGCATTTATGGGCAATCATAGCGGTATACCTATTTATTTTAGCCATGTTTTTAATGTGTAACTACTAGGGACTGAGCCATCTATTCTAGATTAAGGTATTTGTGTCAGTCCGTGGCTAATTGTGAATACCACTGGACTAATTAGGTTACTGCGAAATACAGTATATTGTGCAAGCTGCCAGTAGGCCAAGGAAGTAATAATGTCAGACCCTGCCTAAATGGTGGTGCCTGAAAATGTCTGGATCAGGGCCCCTGTTCACACTCGCAGATGTGTCCATTCAGATCATCAGTCAATCAGTCTGTTGGATCAACACAATGAAAACAATTGTACATAGTTTTGTTATAGTAATATTGTTTTGTCAATTGTTTGGGATCCCTAAGTCAACGAGTGGGCCCAAATGAACCATTGGGCCCTGGGCAATCAGGGGCCCTTCAGGGAAACTGGTTTGAGGCCCCCTTAAGTGGCTGTTGATTGTTCAATTTAGATTTAGGTCAAAAAGAGGATAAAAAAAATGTAATGCAAATGTAAAAAACCCTTTTGGGCTTATTCCGTCCCTGAGGGCAGCTGTTTCTTATTTAGGAGTTCCTTCTCTTCAGAATTGAGATGTAGGAAACGCTATTTGAATACAGGACCGTCCCTGTATTCAATAGTCTGGAAAAGAGCATTAATTATTTACAATAGATTACCACAGGAAACAAGAGCTGAATTAATAGTCAGATTTATTATTGTTTATTTTGCCCCTTTTGTTTTGTCCATGTAATAAAAAAAAAAGTCACACATTGTGGATTTATAATTTTTCCTTACAGAACCGATACAAAACAACATACCTTACTGATGTAGGCCTATGCATATATTATATACATACACATGACGTGTTCTATAACATATCCCAGTAAACATTCAGGTAGAAGCAGAGAGCACAATGACGTCTGGGTTGCAGAAATGACCAAAGGTAGGATTAACCATTTATTTCCCATTTAAGTACAATGAAGAAGACAACATAGGACATTATAGTGATGAACACACTAGATATCAATCTTTTGATATTATACAGGGACATACTGTACCCTCGTCTTGGTCCCTTTTCCTAGGTGAGGAGAGGGATTTGAAAGGCTCTTCCAACCCTGCTGCTTCAAGGGAGTTGTAATTAGTCATCTTTCCTTAAACGCTCTACAAAGTCCTGAGTGTTAATTTAATTCAAAATTGAACACTCTAAAGTGAACACTCTCATTTTACAGTGCAAGCACTTGTTATGTGAAATTCAAATGTCCTAGTTAACATTGTAAGCAGCCTTTGTACCAAATGAGGAATGCTCATTTAATTTGTTTACAGGCAAAATATATTACAAAAAAAAAAACTGCCGACCAGAAATGCAGGTGAAATGGCTGCAACAACACTATATTATTCACCATCACAAGGCAAGTGGATACGATTATTAGTCAGTTCAGCTTCCCAGCTGACACTTAACGCTGATAGCAGGAAAAGAAAAAAAAACAGCTTGAATGTCCTCTCTGGGACAAGAAAAGCAGCAGCAGCAGGGTCAGATGAATCTGTTTACACGGAGTTCACAGCAAATCGCTCAGTGTTGGGTTAACTGCAAGAGCATAAACTCTCACAGAGTTAACCCAACATTGAGGTTTTCTCTGGCAGGTTGGCATTTTGTTCCCACTAGATGCTAGAGGGACAGCAGTATCAACCATATGAGCTCATTGTGCCCAACTCAGGAAGTCTCATCATCAGACTGGACCCAGCATTTCACTATTCCACCGATAAATATCCACCGTTTGTTCAAAACATCACTTGCTTTCTTTTATATAAAAACATCCCTCCCCCCCATAAAATCTCAATAAAATAAAGTTGCTCTTAGTAGATGTCAGGACAAAGATATTAACAAAATAGAAGAGTAAAAAAAAGATCTCACAGTGAACATTGGGAGCAAGATTTGGGATTACTCTCCCCCACTCAATCATTTACACATGTGACATGGTAATGGACATGAATACAGCAGCTTGAACAGAATATAGACAAGATAATTAAGCTAGAGGTGAATGCACTGAGAGGACTATGGCCTGCTTAATAACAGTGGTGGAAAATAATTAAGTGGTGCCAGAAATATGTGGGAAATTGGATCTGACAAGTGTCAATAAGCCTGAACATAATTATAAAATCATTTAATAAGTCAATGAATTAAAAAATAAATAAAAATAGGGTTAATTTACTTGAATATAACCCTACTACATATATTTCATTAATTTTAGTGGAACAATTACATTTTCGAACCCGACAAAGGCCTAGAATTAAAAATTTTGGGAAAAAAAAAAACTGTCCTCCATTGTTGAGAAAGTTACAAAATACTGACCAGTACTCAGTCTGTTTCATCAGGTCATTTTCACTTCATGAACTTTTAAATGCCCAAGTGTGTTGAATCGGTGTGACATAAGGACCAGTGAAGTCATCTGAGGCATACCTCAATAAGCAGTGGAATTCTGAGATCATGGAATTCATTTGATAACTTCCATGTACACAAAACGGAATGTGATTCTTGTCTCTCTGTGGTGGGACTCCTCAAACACTGATCTAATCAAGGGTACAGGCTTGTTTGTACGAGCGCTAAAAACACCTGCAGACCTAAGCAGCACATGACATACACACTCCAAAAAGGCCAACAAACAAAGGTTAAAAGACACTCAAATATCAACTTGGTCACATGATGTCATCTTTTCACAGTTGACAAATGTTCATATCAGCCGTATTGGTTTTTTAACGTGGGTGATCCTTATTAACAGGCTTGCTTAAAAAAAAGTCACTTGGATCATGGCACACAGGACAAGTAAGTAAACAGCTTTGTATTCTGTTGGAATGAACACAACCCACAGATAACGTGCTGGTCATTCAGTATTGAATCTCAGCTTCCCTATTCAAGCCAGTGGAACACAGCATGGCGTCAAGAGTGGCTTCAGACCAGTTGGGGAGTATTCAAGTGTTCAGACAATCGGTCTCTTCTTCACATCTCCTCCCTCTTAGCTTGTATAAAAAGGAGTGAGTGGTATTGATCACACTACAGACACACATCACTGGCGCGGTCCATTGCATTGTGATTATGTGTGTGTGTGCGCACGTGCGCGGTATGAAGGATGAATAATTGCACAACTAATGGCACGTCTATCGTCAACTGACATGGCCATTCTCCCTCAACTACCAAATGTGGACCCTTACATTACAGAGAATTCACACAGAGAGAAAAAATACAAAATAAAATCAGCAATTAGGCAAAGTTCCCAAGAGTTCACATTACAGTACTGTAAGTCTTATTAGACAGAACGAAAAATACAAAAAAGGCAAAAAGAGAAGAAGCCAACACCCAGTCACCATCATCGTCAATATCTACAAAGGAAAAGGTTTGCTTTTGTGATTACAGATATATTATTATCATTAATATCATAATTATTATGATTATTCATTAACATCGTCACCATTTTAACCACTTTTGTTCGGGGGTAAGGTACAGGGCGGGTGTCGGTCACTGCGACGAAGCCTTTGTAGCTATCGTGGAGACACAGTGTTGCTGGAAGTTGGGGGACATGGCTGAGTTGCAGCCCAGTCTCTGGCGGGGAGCCTTTAGCCCCCCGTCGCCCTCCACGATCCAGGGGCTGCTGCTGGCTTCCTTCCCCAGAACACTGCTGCAGCAGCCCTGGGGAGGGGTGCTGGAGCTGGGTACCGTGGTGCTGGGGGCCACCTGGCCTTTAGGCTGGTCGCCGGTGGGAGGGTCGGGGCTGTGGGTCTGAAGTACACCGATGATGTGGTTCAGTAGGTCGTTGAAGAACTCGGGAACGCCCTCGTAACCTAGGCAGGACACACACATTTTCATTCTTTTATTTGGATCTGCACAAAAGGTTCACTTCACACACAGTTTAAAATTCAATTCGCAGTAAGAATACCACAGGGATGTTGATAAATGACACAGACTGGATATTGTTGATGTTGGGCAGAAACCTTGTATCTCCAGAGAGAGGGGGGGGGGGGGTAGACCCCTCTTGTGGAGGCTTAGCCCCCCTCCAAACAAGCCCAATTGACTGACTTCAATGTAAACCAAATGCATTAGCCCCCCTCTAAATAGCCACATAGCACCCCCAGTCACGATTTTCTGGAGCCGTCGCTGCCCATTCGACAGCAAAGATATCAAAGTACACAAGAGAGGTAGGTGGTGGTGGCTTAACACAATGGGCTGCAACTGGCTACGTCTCAGTTACAGGTGGCAGTGGAGAGGACTCCGACTGTAACCTGAGAACCAAGTCACCATAGCAACAAGCACTCGCTAAGAAGCAAGGGCTTGTTAAAATGCAGTGATGCAAAGTAACTACTAAGTACATTTACTAAAGTACTGTACTTCAGTACAATTCTGAAAGACTTTTATGCAACTGTTACAGTTTTCAATACTTTATATTGTACTCTACTACATCTCAGACTACTATGAAAACGTTAATTAGCAAGTTAATTTGTAGATTTAAATTATTATTACAAAACATACATTAACCAATTAAGCCCTATATTATCCTTGGACTATTTGAATAGTTTTTTTTTTTGATTGATTGTATACTTTATAAACAGTTTACAAAAAGTACAAGGGTACGGTTATACAATAATGCTAAAAGGGCAACATAAAAGGCCCAGAGGGCTTGTAGATTTGATATTGTCAAAAGATTTAGACTTTTGCTTACTTCGTACTTTAACTCAAGTAACATTTTGAATACAGGACTTTTAATAGTATTTTTACATTGCTTTTTTACTTCTTCCACCACTGTTAAAATGGCCTCTTAGCATGATGCATATCGTGTTAGCAACCACATGCTTTTCAGAGTTACAGACCATTGGTTCTCAAAATGGGGTGCATAAAACACCAGGGGTGTCCCAGCAAAATGTGTTAATACAGTGTAATAGTCATTGTCAATCATATATGCTGTCAGTGTCAGGAAGAAACCACTTAACTCCAAAATGTTAATTTGTCAGGAAATGAAAAATAATCATTTTTCAGGAAATTAAGAAAACCTACCAGGAAATGCGTTGATGTCAATGACTGCATGCTGGCCCGTCTGGTTGTTGATGATGACGTCTATGCCAAACAGGGACACGCCCAGTGATTGCCGTAAACACCTAGACAAGTTTCTGATCACTTCATCATTGGGTGGCTGAGACACCCCCTCCACATTCTCCCTCTGGAACAAAGACAGAATATCACACATGAAATGTGTTACTACAAGGCCAGAGTTATATTAATTATAACCAACTCCGAATGTGTTTTGGACTTACAGACGTCAGGTCTGAGGATGACTCTGGCTTGGAGACATTGTGACTATTGAAGAAAATGACTTTCCTGTCTGAAATGGAAAAAGATAAAACATAATAAATATGTTGTAAAATAACAATCAAGGAGCTTGTTGCTACAGTTTTTAGATGCCTCCCAAGACTGGTTGCCAACAATGACCATTTCTCATCTCAGGCACAAGGGGGCAGCAAAACCTAATATGTAGCTCAGCTGATGATGAATTGTTCATCAATTGAAAAGAAACAAAACAATGGGTCCGGACAGAGTTTGTGGCTCGGTTGAATTACTTTGGTTTTGATTGGATGCCGACCACAAACGTGAACCCGGACAAAAGAGAAAAAAAGAAACAAGTGTGTTATTTGTAACCCATTTAATTTAACACCCATTAATACGTCTTTGTGTGTACAGCATAGCCACGACTGCCCATTTACCAGGGGAGGACAAGAAATTATTATAGACAAATCCATGGAGTGGTGCCCTGTAAGCCAGCTCTATGCAATCAATGCTGCGGTGTCAAGCTGCACTTAATGTGGCACTGCAGCTGTGATTGCGCCCAGGACAAGCCCTCCACGGATTGGTCTACACCTACAATCCCAGACGAACCCAAGACCATCCAGCATTCACACACACCGTTATCACGCTGTGAGCAATCACATCTTTATCCGTGTCCATCATACGTACTGTACACACATATACTCATTAGCATCACGTTAGCGATGTTCAAACAAGGAAACAGCACACAGCCTAATCCGTACTAAGTGTGACTCACCAGGGCATTTTCTTCCAAACCGAGACAGACTGATGACGGCTGTGACACAATGTAAAGAGAAAAATTGATTGCTTGTTTTTGCGTGTGCCTTGCTAACTATTTGGTGATTGATTAACAAATTACAGAGCAATAGAGAGTGAGTGGAGTGGAGGTTCTGGAAGGAAGAAGTTAATTCCACCACTGTCCAAATAATATATGTCCCTGAGTGCAGTGTATCGTGTGCTAATGAAGCGTATATCAGACAGACGGACTACAACTGCCCCTCCAAAAAAAACAGACGCACTTCATCACCCGTGGCTGGGAGTACGAGGGGAACAGCAGAACGGGGACCTGCCATCCATTTACAAAGTAGGCATTTAAAAGCTCATACTAGTCTAAACACATCATTGTCTACTCACAGCTTCAAACATATATCATATATACACATAGGCTATTTTGCCATTAATTGCGTCATCTTTAGAGATGACAGTTATTTGTATTTTGTGCAAAGCCCTTAAAAAGCCTCTGACCTTACGTACTTGAATAGCCGAGTCATGTTAGCTAAACGAAGTTATGAAGTTGCGGTAATAGTAAGTCAAGAACATTTTAATTTATTCTGTAAATCAATCCTTTCTAGAAGAGACTATTGGGTCTATTTGGCTAGACGATTTGTGCTTTAAAAGAAAAAGTCGATTGTCAAGTGTGTCCCTGACCAAAATACTTAACTCCCAACTGCTCCCCAGGCGCTGCTTTAATAGTGCCCACTGCTCCTAATAGTTAAGATGTTTTAATAGTGCCCACTGCTCCTAATAGTTAAGATGTTTTAATAGTGCCCACTGCTCCTAATAGTCAAGATGGGTAAATGCAGAGAACAAATTTCACATAGATAAAAAGGTTAAAGGTACAATTACAAATACCCCAACAACTACTAAATTGGGACTAAAGTGTTATTTGTATTTATTTTACTGTACCATACTGAACTGAATGGAACATTCACAGCATTGTCTCTGAGACCAAACTAACCACTGTATGCTTTGGAAAGTGGTTGGCAGTAATGTGAAGTACTGTATATGGTGAAATGTCAATAATATGGTCCTTTTTTAGGCTAATGCTCTTAATCAGAGAGTCTAGAGAATGAGTGCTACAGACAAAAGCATTACTAATCTCTGAATAGAGAAATGCTTTTAAAGCTCTTTCCTGACACAAATTAAACCTGTCCCTGTCTTCAGGTCTCATTCATCTATTATAGCCTCTCCCTAAATGCCTTGGCTACAAAAGGCACGTAGAGCTTAAGCTAAAAAGGACAATATGGAATGCTTGTTCCTCTATGTGCGGACAGGTTGCTACCTGTGTGTACATGATGCTTCGGTATGTAACTGTGTGTTCAGGGGCTTTTGCTATTTCTATGGTTCTCAAAGTCTGAGGCATCAGAGGAATGACCGTATTCTCTTTTCTTTTCACATTACTAGGCAAAGTAGACAGCTCCGGTGACTCTAAACTGGTTTGCATGAGGTCCTCTACGGTAGCACATGCAAATGGGGCGGCGTTTTCTGCAAAGCATCCAGTGGCGTGGCCGAAAGGGAACCCTGTGCGACATGGACACTGTGTACCAACAGGACTCTACTGCACCCTTTTTAGAGGGTGAATAGGTCCAATCATGGCGACTATAAAAAGGTTTTATGGGGCTCTTTTATTGGGAAATTCAGAGACGTTGTGCTTCGTGTACAACCTGGCCTGTGTGGCTGTGAACACCAGCCCCGGGTCTCCTCTCTTTCCTCACCTGCTGGTCCAGCAGGGAAGTTCTTCAGGGAAGGCCTCTCCACCACACTGTACGAGTCTCCCACCACAAACACCTTGTAGAGCACCGCATTGTGGTTGATGAAGCTCTGGATCACACAAGGAGGCCTCACATCCTTCAGGTCCTCCTCGCTGAAGATAATGGACATCTGTGGACATGAGCATCTGTTAGTCATATTATTATAATTATTGTTTTATTGTTGCTTTCTAATTTTCTGATATGTTCCTTATTAATCTGGATTATTAGATTATTTCATGTTATACATATAATTGTATGTTGCTTCTATGTCATTCTCGTGTAAACTATTGTAGCAACATTTCAGTATTGCACATCTAAAAAGAAACAACTCAAATTAACCTCCAAGTGTAAACTTACATTCATATATTAGAAACTTCCTGCATTCAATGCCGTGCATGTGGTAGAGGGAGGGGGCGACTATTTGTTCAGATTAACAGTAAGGTATTGATTTGAGTTGATAGACAAAGACACACCAGGTTCAGTACTTATGTTTGGTTTTCTTGTTTGCAGTGGAGTTAAAGTGTAACCCAGTAATGAGACAAGTGTTACTGCTTACACAAAGGTAACCACAGAGGGTGTGAGTGACCTATGAACCTGAAGCCTGCTGCCTTACCTCGTGGGAGTTGGTTCCGTGAGCCACCCGTGTTTTGCAAACTGAGCGAGGAAGGGGACGAGAAAGAACAGGTTAGGTAATGAAGTGTATCGCATGATGCATGATCGTACAGTGGTGTCGAGTGACGAACATGGCAAATCTACAAGCTAACGTGTCACATTACGCTGCGCTGTGAGCATATGAAGAGGTATAAATTAAGCTTAATTTTGTCCCTGTTGACAAGCAGTCATGAGATGATAAGCAGGGGGACAGAACAGGTCCCACTATGGCTGTTGCCACACTATAACTGACCACGGAACAAAGACGTTTTAACCACACCTGACACCAGGGTCTAAACACTGCAGATGTACTAATACAATTATATTACATTAACAAAACTAAATCACATTTTTTATTAATAAAATGTAGGATTGCCAGGATCTGCTGTGAAACAGATTGGAGTCGGGGGACTTACTGAAGGGAAAGCTGAGTCCATGCATCCTGATCTGCTCCATGGTGTCTGGACCACACTCTGTGTTAAGAACCATGAACGGAGGAGAACAAATCCTCTCATCTGTTAAAGACAGTTAAAGAGAACGGAAAAAAGGCTTATCAGAAGGTTCCAGGAGAATTGTGAGAGACAAATTCACAAGCTAAAGTAACTGAAGAATTAAAGTCTAAGAATGGCATGGCTTCCCTGGCTGGATCTCACACATCTGTGATGTCAGTCACGACAGCGGCCAAACAGAGATGTCAGCCATCTCCTTATTTGGGCAAAGTATCAGCCTGATCCGACTGCCACTGACCGTCAAATGTACTGTATGTTTAACATTTCAAAAACTGTAAAACATGTGCCCTACTGGCAGCGTGCAGCAGAAATGTGGTTCTGAACAGCCCCTATGCTGTTTGACCCCATCAGGGGGCAAATAGTCCCACCTAAATAAAAGGTGGAGGGAGGACACAGAAGACCTTATTTTTCAATGCATCATTTTTATTGCCCCGACAGTTAAAGCTCCCCCATCCCTTGACAAACGATATGAATTATTCCAATCTGAGCCAAAGTCATTAGTCAATCATTATTCTAGTCAGTCAGTGCCTTCTGGTTCCAAGTGTACATTCTTTTTTCAAAACGTTATAACTCTAAAGCCCCAACCATCTTCCATCATACCCTGCCCTCTTCCTGACAAACGGGAGAAAATGCAAAAAACTACTAAACTATTAGAAGAAAATTTGACACTCCCGCTTTTGAGGCCAAAATAAAAAAGCGGCTAATCCTATCACAATTGCTGAAATACAGTACACCCAAACCGAGACCTGTTTAACCAGTGCCTGGGTGTCTGGATGTTCCACAGACCCCTGGGGATACCCACACTGTAACTGTCATTTCTCAAAATCATCAAAGTACAGTACACTACAATACAGTATACATACAGAGCAAAGTACAGTATAGTTACTATAAATAAATGTATAGTTGCACCGCTCAGTTAACACAGGTGTGATTTTTGCTTTCATCCCGAGGCTGGATCAGAGAACAGACAGTGGAAAGGCTATAAAGATGCTTGTTCAAATACATAAGAAACGAGAAGCTGCCAGGCCTGTTGGCTCCTCCCACAACACACACAAACAAATGTTGAAATACTGGAATGCACATGATACCATGGGAAATCTACCACAAACGAGTCAGACAGGCTCAAGATGTAATTTAGGGTTGTAAACACCACCTGACCAACAAGATACCTGTACTAGTACAAAGCTTGGGGGCTCAGGTGGACAACTCGACAAGACAGGCCAACTGTGTTAAGACAACAGTCAACTGTGCTGAGGGCAAGTGTGTGTGTCGTCAGTCAAATGTGAATTGGGTCAAGACGCGTTCTGCCTCGTGGACAAGATTTCCTGCATTGTGTTTTGACATCACATGCTGCACTGTCAGGTCGGTCAATTCACGATGATAAGGCAAGACTTCCTAAAAGAGGCTCACCTCACAGGAAATAACAGACCAAACATCCTGCAGCTCTATTGCGCCATATCAGCCCCCATTGTGGCCCTACTACGGTATATTAATGTTTGGGTCATTGCAAATTTCCCTTCTACGGTAGCGGCGACATAGGGTGATAAGGCAGCTGGTTTGCAATTATCACCACAGGAAATCAGCGAGTGGGCTTTAGGCCAAGCGCTGCTAAATTGCTAATGACAAAAAAAAAACACAATGGAGACATGCCGGCGTTTGTGTTCTGTGGGCCTCTGCGGTGGCTGGGCCGCTGAGTGCTGAGGTCAGGACAATCTCATATGCCTGTATTTGGCCTCCATTATGTTACTCTAGCTGTTCAACACTGCACTGTCAACTCCAGAGCTTAACTATGGCCTCACGGGCATCTGCATGCCGGCCAAGCCATAGTGTCCAGCGTGGGTGCACAGTACATACACATAACGTGCTGCTCTGGCCAAGCCCCATTATAAACAGCTGATGCAAGAGGGTGTATGTGTGTGTAACTGTATGTATAGGTGGGTGTGACTTTGTTGGTGTTTGGGAGGTTGTGGGGATTCCTAGAGAGCACCAGAGAGGCATATTTGGCAACAACAGGGAAGCTGTTTTGGTATCGTCAGCGCTGCTGTTGAACCTTTTAACTGACGCCGTTATGAGTGACCGCCAGATAATAGTCCTCAAGTGGTGGCATTAGCAAGGCGGTGCACAATGTGTTCAGAAACCATTCTCACAAGAAAGTATTTATTGTGCATATATATATAAAGGCAATATGTTTAAGTTTGTTTAACACTACTTTTGTCAGGGATTTTTTCAGAATAAAAGGTGCTAGAGTGCCAAGCAGATGGGCAGATTTTACTCTGAAAAGCCCCGTTTGATACCCTTAATGTTTTTATTTCTCACTGTACTTTATACTGCACATACATTTTAAACGTGTGTAGGTTCAGACAGCATGTTACATCTGCACTTCCTGAGTTAAAGAGTTCGACTCAGGCCAGGTGTGACTACTTTACATGAGGCACTTTATCATGGCTTTTGTGATATACAGTAATAGACAAACATGCGTTGTCTATATACTACTACAGCTGTGTTTCCACTGGAATATCAGTACATTGTGTAAACAAGTTGGAGAGGCATTCCCACATTGACCGGCCCAACCGTCATTTGACTGTTAGGTTAATAGAAAGTGTACAATACCTATTGAGGTATCAATTAAGCATGCAAGACTAGGCATTTGGGGATGCTAAAATGTTATTTTGGACTAACAGACAATAAATATCCATCTCTCTCTTGCCCTCCCGCCACACACACTTCTGTATTGAAAGGAGTTATGCTACTTTAACTCGCAACATAGCTGGACACCATCTCTATGCAAATACACCACTTCTCTTAGTTAGGCTCTTTGCTGTTGCAGGAGGACTCGTTCTCACACTATATGCTTTTGCACGCACGCACGCACGCACGCACGCACGCACGCAATTGTATGCATAGCATACTATAGCTTTTTACAGCAAATCTCTTACAGTGCACTATCATAGCTTTTATAAAGAATTGTGTTGATAGGACAACAGTTCATACAGTAGAACTAATGCCGCTTACGTAAGACCCGTCATGACACACTGTCATGATGGTACCAGAAGTGACAATTCATAAACTGGGATATGTGCAGGCATTCTGACAGGGTAGGCTGCAATGACACAGTATACTGGTATTCAAAATCATTGCCTGTTACACAAGACGCCAACATTAAATATACCAGCAATTTGCAGCAATTTTAAGCGATTCGGAATGGGATTTACTTTAAACCAGGGGTCGGGAAGCAAGTTTGGCATCAGGCCAATTTTTTTTTCTAAGGCATTAGATGGTGAGCCAGTACATATAATCAAAGGCTAATTTAAGAAATTGATAGTTCAAAAATGTTACTGGAACTCCATGTGACTGCCTTATAAGACATACATTTCTGATGAGAATCATAGATCAAATTAAACGAGCTGCAGGTGGCATAATAAACCAGTAAAACCAATAAAGCAGTTTTTTTTCCCCATGAATTTATGGACTGCCCATGTATGTAGTGGATAGAGACAAACTCATTCTAAATGAGACAGCTCCTGCATGCAGGAAATATAAGCCTCGGCTTCAGCCTACACACCTTTTCGGTGCCACTATTATCGGTGCCTTTATTAACTCTGTTCAGTTAGGGCTGCCCTAACTGAATGGGGTACATGAAAAAAATTACATCTGGAGGGCCGAGCCATCATTCACCTCTATCTAGTATCTACACTAGGCTTCACACTGGCTTCATCCACTCCCAAATGGAGTTAAATGAATACTGAGGATCTTACCGAGCACAGTATTTTCTTTACAAGTATACAAATACCAGCCTAATGCCAGTCAAGTAAAACAAGCCGGAGCGAAACGTATCCCTGTTACATCACCACCAGTTCCCTGAAGACAGATGGATTTAAACTCTTGTTAAACAATAGCTTTCTAAAGAATTCTAATTCTTGTCAAAGGGAAATGTATCAAAACAGGACTGGTTGGAGAGAAGGGAATGGCAGATAAGACACATTTTGTCCAAGCTTGCCTCAGTCTCTGTCCATGCTTGGCTCTGCTCCGGTTGACGTTGTTACTTGGGGAAGGGATCAATCTCCGGCCATGTCTAAACACCACAGTCTGTTGGTAGACAGACCAAGCGGTGCCGAGAACCTTTTACAGGGTTCATAGTTTCTTTATTATCATTTGTTTTGTTTGTCATCCTCATTTTCGTGGAGATTTAGTCTCTTATGTGTTTCTTTGAGCCTTTTTTATTATCTCTCCACAAATTCCTCCCCCTTCTCATTCCGCTTTTCTTTTTCTTCTCCTAATAGGCACAATAAACATACGCACACTTTATCTGGAGTTGACTGGTCTGGTGTTGTGGAATGGACTGGATAAAAGGCATCTCCATGACATGACGAGGCTTGGTGGTCACCCGATACTCCGTCATCAAGCGATTATTCCCAGTAGCTCATCAAGCCGATCTTTTCGAGCAGTCCCATGTAGTCTGGCAACATGCCATGCACGATTGGCACCGATAAGACGAAAACCCGGAAATCCTCTGACAGAAAACAACATGTGTTGCGACGTGCTTGCGGTTATGGTTAGGTTTGGGGTTGGGGGAGGGTTAGAAATAGTAATGTTTTAGTGTATGTCATTGTGTAATTAAGTGAACGTTTCGTGAAGATTTTTGTAAACCATGTTTTTTCTGTTCTATGGACCCTAGAGGACACATAGAAACCGGTTTACATTTTTTATTTTTAGCACAGACAATATTTATAAAAAATATCCCATATAAGGAAAATAAAATAAATTATAA
>OOFJ01037117.1:0-12602 GCA_900323375.1 Benthosema glaciale
TTATTATTATTATTATTATTATTATCTATTGTGATATTATGGCAGATTTGTAGTGCTGGTGCATGGTGACTAATAACAATGATAGAGACAATCTGAGTGATCTTGGTGTCACTCACTTAGGCAGAACCTTATTTGGTTTGTCCTTTACTGGTGGAGGTGGGCCTGCAGGCTTGTTGAGGGACGGTAGTTTGACCTTGGTTGGAGGATTGCTTCGCAGGTCCTTTCCCTCTGGTTTTTCGTCTGAAAAGCATTATTGACTATTACTATTATGAGGGATTTAGAGTAGCAGTGCCACAAATCTAATGACAGCCTCTATTATAAATACCTTTTGTTTTTGGTGGGACACCCTTTTCCATTGCAGATGCGTCTGGCTTCACTGAAAAAAAGAGTTAACTGCATGAGAAACTATAACATAATATTAACTTTTGTTTTAATTACCGGTATGTACTGCAACAATATTTTGTCTAGTGAGTATATTTTACAATGTGTGTGGCCTCTGACCGCAATGTTGTTGATTCAAATCCTTGAACTATAACTGTGGGGGAAATTAGCTAAATCCTTGACCAAGGCACTACCGTGCAGCTTCTTGATGACAAACAGCAAAACACTTCAATTGTTTTTTTGTGTGATTTGTGTGACTGCATGATTGTAAGCTGCTAAAAAAAGAACATGGGGTCGAAGGAGAGTCCCCCAGGGGTCTATACTAGGTCCCATCCGTTGTTTCCTCTACACAAAATATCTCCGGAAAGAGACGATCTTGTGAGCCTTAGTTTGGCTATTTTCGTTGAATGTTTTTCCCAGGATAGGGACACTAGAGTTCAAGTGGCTAATAAATAAAATAAAAAATACTATAGCCCAAACAAAATGTGCATTACTCAAACAGGATTTACTTAATAGTTCATTATGAATGTTCATACACTTTATCCATTGACGCCTATTACTTGATTATTACTCTCACATGAATCATGTAGGCCTACAGCGCCTACTGTGTTGTTTACTTCGATCTGATTTGTGCAAACAAAGCATGTTGTGTGCGGAAACAATACAGTTCCTTAAAGCCACATACCAAAACATCCTATTTTACAATTTGAGGAATTGTACATTTTCCCCTTGTTTAACCCTTGTAAGCATTCGTGTTTAATGTGGTTCACTGAGAAGTGCTTGCAATCCTTCAACGAATTCCAAACTGAGAACTGCAGCATGGGAATTGGGAAAGCAATGATCTGCTCTTCAGTGGAGCAGACCAGGTCACAGCCATATCCAATAGATTTGCAGCTAGCATTCCCATGGGTCCCAGCAAGCTTTGTCTAGGACTAGGTCCCTGGCTAAAATGATGGGCTATACTGTACAGTGTACACTGTACATTGAGAGACACTCCCCGTTAGAGGGTCTTTGACTTAGAGAAAATGAGAATAGATGCTTGAATTAGGAAGCTTCACTGAACTGAGGTAATGGATGGAGCGATGAGCTATTTCAAATGGGCAAATCAGCTGGAGGACATTTGAGCAACGTGCCCACAAGCCTACTAGTTCAATACAATCACCAGTCTCATTGAAAGCATTACAACACAAGGTTTAGAGCAGTACTTAACCTGACCATGTTCTAGTATAATCAACAAATTACATAAAAGCAGCCTACCTTCTCTGATCAGAGCATTATTATGCAATAATCCTTTTCAAGGAAAACCATCCACACTGTGCGCACTGTAGCAATTACAGTGCTGCGCTTCTTGGGTTGTCTGGGAAAATCTCTGTGACAGAACTCGCCTCAGTCGGCCCCCCCACCCCCTCTGCCCCTGGCTTCCTCCAAGACGTCTGAACGATGTCACATGACCAACCCCACCACCAACCCCAGCCCCATTACACCATAGTCTGAAACTTCCTGTGACATTCTGTAACTCCTGAGTCCTGAGTGATACTGTGCAAGAAAATTCACTACTGGAGTACCAGAGGAGTGGCAGAGCTGAGATTTCCTTCAGTCAGCCAATAATTTAGATGAAAATCATGCTTTTGTTTTGTGCTGTTCTATTTGAATGAAAATGTCTCCTGAAGTTGTTTGAGTCAACACATCCACTGACCTCAATTTCAGATGGAAACACACCTCACAGAGAGGAAGATATCATAGAAGTGACGAAGAATGACAAACTGAAAGAGAACAGCCTGAGACAGCATATGGGGATGAGCTGATAACGTTGGACCATGAACCACATCCTGTTGTGTTCTGTTCTGTGGCTCTGACAGAGGGAAGCTCAAACCTTCATCACATCCTTTCGTCTATAAGACTCAAACTTGCTAATTTCAAGGACCCCAGCTCGGTGTTCATTACGCTACGCACCTCCATAAGCCATGGCCCCAAATGGAACCCCTTCAGGGATATTTGGTTCCATTTGTGCACTCTCAGAGTTAGCCTGTAAGGGCCCATTTGGTTGATATAGGTCGGACTAATGGGCAGTCCCCAAAATCATTTAGCTAGGGACCATCTAGAACCCTCTGGAACCCCATGGTGGTCCCCCAACCCCACTTTGAGAACCTCTGGTCAAAGACCATTGAAAGGATTCCATGTGCTTTATCTCCCTCCAATCCATGTCTGTATTTTTAAAAATCCACATTTGCAATGAGTTGCATTCGTCTACCTTAAAGTTTTTTTTCCCCAACCCAACCCTTTGGTGTGGTTTATTGGGCTTAAGAATGCAAATGCCTTGTGTGTCACAGTGTACTGTTTATGACATTATTTGCGTAAAAACAAAACACATTAAAATGAAAATATATCATAGACAAAGCATCTGCACTTTTACTAGCTAACTCAAAACGAAGGCAAAGTACTACACTAACAGAGACTGATGTTAAGCCAGTGTGTTCAAATGACAGCTTATGAGGGAAGGAAATGACCTCATAACCTCTTGTAACCAATACTGCGATTCGGCAACCTTCTCTTACTGTGATTTAACCACTGGTGTTCCTATTTTCTTTTTATGTCTATTTTGTCAAAAGCCCATGTGAAATATGGAATTATGTATCAATCACATTAAGTTGTATTCCATTCTGATTGTATATAGGCTATGATTAGCTTCCATATTTTGAATGACGGGCCCGCTTTGAAAAAGAAAATACAAACAAATCATCACACGTCGAGGGCAAATTCATGTGTGATTAAAGTAACTAAATGTCTCTGTTCGTTGCCGAAACGTGACACTGTGGTCTACTGAGACATATCCCAAACCCACACAAATGCCACACAATAATAATTCACACTTTGACGTGATGAAAAATCAAGTCTTCAAGTAATTATTTAAATATTTTCCAATACCACAATACAATGTTGATTTTTATTTATTTTATGAACACATAAGGACTGAACTTTCCCATTCAATAAATCTTGCAAAGGCGACCCACACATGGTGACATATTACAAATATACAATATTTGACACTGATCACCTCCCCTAAACCACACACGGCGTGTGGAACACCACTAAAACGTGATACTACTAATAATCACAGCCACTGAAGCAACAGTCTACCACCAGTCCACAGTGCCAAACAAAACAAGTACCACTACAGTATTAAGTTGTCTTCCCATTCAACTCAGCTAAAAGCAAATGAAACCTAACATGCCAATCCTGTAACTGACCTTCGTGTCATGATAGGTGAAATTAAATAGGCAAACATTCAACGAAAATATCATATCGGTTATTTTTTGCTATTTGACATACATCGTACACTACAGGGTTTAGGTGGTTGAAACCAATAGCAATCCACTATATAGCACTTGTTCCTGTCACAGATGTTGGTGCACATCTGTCACAGATGTTGGTGCACTGCTTGATCAATGCTGAAGAGTGAAGCTACTGTTCTCTTACCTGAGTGTCTCTCTGAGCCCCGGCGAGCAGGCGGCTGGCTCGTCGTCCCAGACTGGAGGAGGACAAGGAGCAACAGTCAGTTAGCGCATGTTGGCAAATATGTGTCCCTGGTTGGTACTCCTGAGACATTGCTATGCTATACACACTCTTTCCACTCAGGAAGTTTTCAGTGAGTAACTCCAAAACAGAGGACATTGAAGACAACCCTTAGTCATAGCCCGTTATAGAAGCAATAACATAGAAGAGGAACTAAAAAAAAGGGGGAAAAAGCTAAACTTGCCAAAGGAAGGAGACAGGGAGGTCTTATGTCAGCCAACTACAGATAAAGAGGCTTTGTGTTTTGACCTATTAAGTCAAAAAAGTATAGCCAATATCAATTACTTTAAGACGTGTCCACAGTCTCATGGCAACTCAGTGCATTTACCAAACCCCAGTGGAATGTGGGGAAATTCCAGCATACAGGGATACGGGCAGGCTGTTCCCGAGAACGTCTAGGGGCAACTCACTTGCAGATCCGTTGGTGGGATCACCATGACGAAGTTGTCGGGGAAGAAACCACGTCGTCCGTTGACCTCTCCCTCCCACCAGCCTTCATCTTCTGTTTCCTTCAGAAGAAGATTAAAGCAAAATTAGAACCTCAAAGACTGCACTGCAATGTCCATTGGGAACATAAATTGTTGTATACAGTAAGGGGTTACGAAAGGGTCAGAGAAAACATTGTTGCCTGGCCCAGAGTGATGAATATCATGTAATCTTAAAAAAGGGAAAAGTATTTGTTTTCCCATGGTGCCATACTACTATATGAACTGGACAGGGAGTATAGTCTGTCTATATTTTTGTAAGGCTTTGGCATATCATGTTGTGGATTGTGGCACGAGTTTTTCAAAAATTACTCACGAAGTGACCCAACACGTTTTGCTGGTTGTAATTTCATGACAGACCTGCCACTAGCACTTTGAGAAAGGTAACCGTGGGTTTGTATAGCCTTAGGGTGGTGAAGATGAGATGGACTTCTCAAGTAACCTTGCATCACCAGACTTTCCACCAAGTTGGAGGAAAGCCTTGTCTGTATTCCTAAATCGTGTGATCTGGTCTATAGGCGTGGTTTAGAGAACTCTAGACCAGATAATAAAAACAAAGAATATATTTTTGGTGCCCCCTATAGAGTTATGGTTGTTTGTTTTTAGTCTCGCCAGCCCAGTCGCTATAATAAAATATACCAAACGATCTATTGCAAGGAGTACTTGTCGTATTCATATACGCCACATGAAGGATTTGATTGTGTAGGCCCTAAAATTATGAAGCAGGGAATTATTTTGGGTAATTCTGATTCCAGTCTGGAATCTGGTTCCGGCCTGATGACTACAAACCAGACTACAACATGACGTAAGTTATCATCCACTCCCGACCGGATCATAAAGGCGAAATGGTCTGCCTCCCATGCTAACCTCGCGTCACCAGGCTTTCCGTCCAAAAGGAAAGCCTGGTCTGTGTTCCAAAATCACCGTATGATCCGGCCTGGAGCGGATGGTAATTTGACCATCCGCTACGTCATGTTGTAGTCAATGTAGGCAGGAAACCACAAGGTGGAATAAGAATTCCGCCATTCACAATACTGATTCCTCCTTGTGGTTTCCTGCCTGCATTGACTACAACGTGACGTATTTTACCATCCGCTCCAGACCGGTTCATAACACCCGAAAGGGAAGCCTGCCCAGTCTACTCCCATGCTACTTCTCAAGTATTCCACAGCATGCCACCATCATAGTAGCTATGAACATGATCAAGACCCACACCTTGCTGATTATTGAAACACTGTCTCCTTTCCTCAGAGTCAGCTCATCTTCTGTGCAGGCTGTGTAGTCAAACATGACTTGGCAACATTCTGACACTACAGTAGGAGGAAATGAATGGGAAGAAATTAAGACACATTTGTAATTACACAATCGTAACTGGAATAAACGATTTCAACAATAATGGTATGACTAACGTTATCATTATCATTACAATGGGAGTATGACCCGCATGCAAACCGCTGTGCACGCATGGGAGCCAGGAAGTATTCACGACGGTGACTGAAAGCCCTTATCACAAAGAGGGTGTGCTGAGAAAGATTGTAACAATAAATGTTCTGCTCCGCTCTATGATGTCAATCTTACCTAACTTAACTATTTGTCTGGTCCGCACCCAATGAGCTATTTAGGTTAGGTGACAGGACAATCCGCCGGTCTCTTGTCAGTGATGAGCCTCTAGTCTATTGTGTAAACTAATTGCAAGTGCTGTCCTAAAAATAGAACCTTGTGTTAAACATGTAGAGCTCTTGAACATGGAAGGGATTTAATGGCAGCGGTATTGACTACTTGATTGCTTCTTTGATTCAATGATACTGGCACACGGAAGTCTTTGTGTACAGGTATAACTGGAAAGGTTGGGCTCAACAGGCCGCAAAATTCTGCCACGAAGGAGGCATGGCATAATAATAGCCTAACCTACATTGTTTGATTGCCAGTTGCACATATTCCCCCCCTCTCTCATACACATTCATTCTCACCATCGCTCCATTGTTCTCTTTGATTTGACGCACACATTAATAATGTGTGCAGACACCAGTAGTAAGACCGGTGGGGACCCCACCAACCAAATGGCTAATTTGGCCCTGCACGCACGCACGCACGCATGCACACACACACGCACGCAGGCCAAAGCATGATGTACTGGCGCATAATGCAGAAACTGAATATTTTTAACATACCATTGTGCATGTCTGTGTTCCTCACAATCATTTCTGTTGGTTGCTTTGTCTGGATGAAAACGAAATATAATCATACATACGTTCAATCAAATGACCACAGACAATCTACAACACATTTCTGAATACCATACCTCCTTTTTGAATACTGCATCTGCAAGTTTGGGTCTTGTCTTACCCTCATTGGTATCTGTTAAATATAACAAACAGTTAAATAACCTAGTCGAGTTCTGTTCTATCAATTTATGTCCAGGTTCTACAAACAGGGACATTTTGTTAACTCTCTGTCTCAGAATTTACTCACCTTTCGGAGTGACAAATATTTCTTTGACGAAATTTGATGGAAATGCTCCCACTTTGCCCCCTTTTATCCCCATCCACCATCCATCTTCAATCTATCCAAAATAAGAAAGTAAGAGATTACATGAGATGGAAACGTGTGCAATGGTGTAGATAGAGCCTAATTTATATTTGTCATGCAACTTTACAGTCATGTTTTGCTCATAGACTTTTACTATTTAATCCCTTAGCTAGGGCTCTGCTGCAAATAAATGGCAGTACGATAAGAATAACATTTGCAAAGTCATATTAAGGTTATTTCTGTTGCTTGATGGCACATTCAGGGGAATCTTATGAACAAGTTGGACCACTTCTTGTGAATCACAGTGTAGCTGGAATGTGTTTGAGGAACACTCAACACGCTTTGTCAGCCTGGCAGGCACATAAAAGAAATGTCAAGCAACCTAACAAAACAACACGATGTACATTATGTAACTTATGGTACTCCACTGCTGTCAGGCCAGGTTTGACTATAAGAACTGGTAGAAAGTATTGACCTGTATATTGTAAACTGAGGTTAACAGTGTCAATGACATGAGCAGCACTCTACCTCTCTCAGGATCTCAACAGTCTCTCCGACAACCAGCTCCAGTTCGTCGGGATTCGTGGGGCAGTAGGCGAACGCAACCTCACATTTCCTTTTCAGCTTCATCATCCTCGCTGTACAGACAAAGCATCACCAGTCACAGAATGTACATTCACAGAATCTCTATTCAAAGCAAAAAAAAAACCCAAAAAAACCAAAAGACATTGGAATCTTAATGTTGGATGAAAGATGTGCATTTAACCAGCTGGAAGGCAGCAGTAAGCTAGTCTCTCAACAGGAAAGCTCTCTAAGACGGCAAAGCACTGGAAGTTCCTTTATGTTTGCAGCACATCTAATCCCTCAAAGGGACCAGGGTTGTTTTTATCTGGTCCATTTTCATACGTTGTAATTAAGCTTAGTGCGGAAAGGATGTGGTCAAGATATATATTTACATTGAGCCTGTGATTGCTTGTTACACTGTCTGGCTGACAAAATGTATCCATCATGATGACCACAATTTTTTGATATTTCTCCTTTTTGTGTGCCATAAACAAGATTCATATTTGACAGACATCAGCAGAACATTTGCAGACATGTGCAAAAAGCATTTGTGAAATACGTGTTGTGATTTGTTTCAGTTTACTTGGGAGCTACTAGATGCGTGGGTTGCAACATACATAGTAGGAATGAGAGCCAGGAAAAAGTAAATAGAAATGTAGTAACAGTTGACACTGGTAGAAATGCACATTTGACACTGGTAGAAATGTACAGTGCATGTTCAGACTAATGTTAAGAAGTATTAGAAAATATCTTCATGATGAGGCTTGTATATTTGGCTTGTGCTTTGTAACTAAAAGGTTTTTCTTTTCAGTTGACAATAGGCCTACATCATTGTGATTAATTTAAATTAGCCTTAAGAATGTTGTGGAACACCATTGCTGAGTTCAGAAAACAACATACATTTTCTTATGCTCCTTGGTTCTGGGTTGTTGTCCCTTATCAAATACACTGGTACTTCCTGTGAAGAAAGCCAGGGCAATTAAGCATGTTTAGAGGTACAAACACACAAGAAAAGTCAACAATTATGTACAATCACCTCCAAAACAAACGATTTTACTGCACACCAAGCTGTGATACTCATGGGAAGTTGAACAATGGGACAAACAGACCTTGACAAAGTTTGCAGGGAAGATGCCTCTCTTGCCCCTCAGCTCGCCCTCCAGCCATCCTTCCTCGCTAGCCCTGCTAACGTTCTTCACAATGTCCCCTGTCCTCACTGTCATCTCGTCCTTCATGGTGCCGTCAAAGTCCATCAGCACCAGCACCTCTGAGGCATTCATTGATACATGAGGCATTATCATATAATTTTAGATCTCTAGCTTCTACAGTATTAAGTGCTGTTATCTCGATTAATTCAAGTAATATGCCTTGATATCAGTTTTAACAGGTTGTGTGATGGTTTTGCTAGTGGAGAGATTTAAGTAGTTTAGAGAAGTAAGGGAGTTGAGAGTCAAAGACTAAACACTGTTGCTGATGAAGGACAGTGTCTTTCTTCACTGCTTGTCTGAACATAGCTCTCGAAACACTCAAGACACAACTTGACAGACTTAATGGCAATGAGGTAATACTAATACCACCACAAATTGTGTGTATGTATACGTGTATGTATGTATGTATGTATGTATGTATGTATGTATGTATGTATGTATGTATGTATGTATGTATGTATGTATGTATGTATGTATGTATGTATGTATGTATGTATGTATGTATGTATGTATGTACTACTACTCATTAATACATTAAGAAAATAACAATCACTCAGGCAAAGTATGGACTGGTACACAAAAATAACCAGTCTTTGCAGATGCAAGGTGTATAACCTGTCCTACACTATATCCCTT
Organism: Benthosema glaciale; assembly: GCA_900323375.1. Classification (NCBI taxonomy): domain Eukaryota; kingdom Metazoa; phylum Chordata; class Actinopteri; order Myctophiformes; family Myctophidae; genus Benthosema; species Benthosema glaciale. The sequence goes on from OOFJ01037117.1 coordinate 9,377, forward strand.
GAACCTGGAAATTAGCCTTCAAACCTACAAACCTCCTTGCATAAATCCGACCCCAAAAGTAAACATTCCTTAAGAAGTCAGTTTCTGAAAGAATCACGTGGTGATATTGACTTACCCATGATTCCTTGGAATCTTTGTAAAACTATTCTCTGCTTCGGGTAATGTGTAATCCTCTTCTTCACGGTGCAAACAAAGAGCTCTTAATGAAGGAGAACCGAAAGTACAGTACAACAACGTTGCCTAGACTAAGACTTCTTGATATGGCAGCCAAGGCCCTTCTTCCTACTCGTCAAACATTAACATTGAGCAACTTTTCTTGCAGCGAGTCATGGCAAGTCACAAGCACGGAGTAGGATGGGTCAACGAGAAGGAGGCAGACACAGAGAGTAAGAGGAGACGTGAGAGAAAACAGGTGAGACAGGTTTCTAATAGAACGAGAGGGAGCTCATGATATGGTTGAAGCGAACCAAAACATGCATGTGTGCGTGCGGGCAGCGTGCGTGCGTGCAATGCATGCACGTGAATGGAAGGCCAGAGTTCCACAAAGGGTTAATCCTGCCCTGTCCTGCCCTATACAAAGCCAAAGTGCAGTAACTATGCAAATAATTTTACTGATAAAAGCGTTTCAATTGGGTTATCAACATATAAGTGAAGTGATATTGCAGCCTCACCTGGGAGGCGAACCCGGGACCTATAAATCCTATGACACGTACAGTACCAGTCGGCTAAAGAGCCATGATCTAAAAGGCAACACCGTATAGCCTACAGTAACTGTAGTAGGCCTGTCATGTTTCATATATGAAAATCATGAAAAACAACATACTATAGTCAATAGTACAGTATGTCGTTTTTCATTGTTTTTAATAATTTAAAAAAGATAAAGGCCTGGACGGTTAGCTAAATCGTCTGAAAACCGAGGCTGCCAAACCAGCCGGGCGGCGTGCCGCGGGTTCGATTCCTGAGTCTGACAGCGTTTTCCACGTGTCACTCCCCATCTGTCTCCCCCTTTCCTGTCCCCTATCAATAAAGGCAAAACACGGCAAAGAAAAGCAAAATATATATATATGAAAACCATGAAAAACTACATATAATCACAATTTGACCTTAATTGGGATACACAAAACATACTGCAATTTTTATTTGTAGAGCCTACAACTGAGAAGTAAACATTTACTTAACTTAGTACATTGAAGTTATTTCTCTTTTCTTTAAAGCAACTGACCTCTGGAACAGCTTTGTTTTTATGTAATCTATATACTCTTTTAAGACATAGAGACATACAGTAGAGATTTTTCAGCTCTTTATCTGACATAATCAACATTACACAGTCTGTCACTGTGTCCTGCATTTTAAAGTATTTTGATGACATGTAGCCTATATCTGATGACAGATGAAGTGATGTAATGCCAATCCTATTGTGATAAAAAAAAAAAAAAAAAACCTGTGGAAAAAAAAATTAATTAAAAAAAAAAAATTAATACATTTCTCCAGGGGCAGAAATGTAGCTACATGGTGAGCTACTTGTAGCTGTACAAGCTACGATTTCGAAATAGCTGACCCAACGCATTCCTGCCATGAAGCCACGCCCCCGTGCCTGATTGGTCGGTGTAAAACTGTCATGGCGGCTAGCCGCCCGCTGACGCGTCATACCAAAGCCTATACGGGTTGTGCGCGAGCATGTCAACGGGTTGGTGCCAGCCGCCCGCTAACTAACCCTAACCCAAACCCCAAACCTTAACCCTAAGCTTTTAGGGTTAGGTTTGGGTTTTGGGTTTTGGGTTAGGGTTAGTCTATTACTATCCCTATACCCCAAACTCCTAACCTAACCTTAACCGCAAGCGTTGTTTTGTACTACATACAATTGTTTGGTACAGAACACTGAAGTCCTTAAACCAGAAACCTAACCGCAACCCTAAACCTTGCGGTTTTAGGGTTAGGTTTTGGGGTTTGAGTTAGGGTTAGTCTATTAGCCTACTATCCCTACCCCAAACTCCTAACCTAACCTTAACCGCAAGCATGTTGCAACGCTGTTGTTGTTGTTGTGCCGCCATGACAGTTTTACACCGTCCAATGGTTGAAGTGCGTTGGGAAAAGCCTGGTCGCGACCCAACACTGTGTGTGTGTGTGTCTCTCTATTTGTATCTCTCTTCCTCATCATACTATCATCATCATGATCATACTATCACACTATAATCATCATTCATACTATAATTCACTCAATGTCAGAATTATTTTTCTCCCTCGCCGACGGAGCCATAGTTACAATTAACACTTGGAGGGGAGGTTCATAATAATTATTACAATTACTGTAATAAATAATTATATCCGTCAGCCTCATGGTGGCGCTATAACAGCTCACTTTACATTTCACCTTATAACTCTGGAACCGTAGGTCATAGGTCAAATCAAAATTTCACTTTCCCTGGATTCCTTGGGTCATGACGCATCTCCTCAGATATAGGCCATGCCCATTTGCGTCAGGATATAGATTTCCCACCATTTTCACTTTTCTTCAAAACACACTTTTGGCTCTTCCACCTACAGCTTTTGGGCAAACCTCACAAAAATCGGCACACACAATCTCTGGAAGCGAAAACAGAATTACCAACTAGCTTCAACCAGGAGGTGACGCCCCTCCGCTGCTCGCCGCGCCTGATTGGTCGGTGTAAAACTATCATGGCGGCTAGCTGCCCGCGGACAAACCCTAAGCCAAAGCCCAAAACCTAACCCTAACCAAAAGCAAACATGTCAAACATCGCTGCGCGATGTTTTACATGCTTTCGCTTCTAGGGTTAGTTTTGGGCTTTGGCTTAGGGTTAGTCTATTACTATCGCTACCCCAAACTCCTAACCTGACCTTAACCGCAAGCAGGTTGCAACACTGTTGTTGTTGTGGCACCGCCATGACAGCTTGACCAGTTTTACACCGGCCAATCAGGCACGGGGGCGTGGCTTCATGTCAGGAAAGCTGGTTGGTAAAGATCTTTCCGCTCTCTGGAAACCTTTTTTTAGGATCCAAGATGGCCGGGTGGAGGTGAGCAGGCGGGGTTGACATATGCCCTTGCTGCGCTGCATTCAAGACACTTGCCTTGTGTCTGAGACCTGACTTATGATTGAACACACCTTTGATGGATGTGTTCTGCCCCCCTCCCCCTCATCAAACTAAATGTTTGGTCAAACCATATAGGCTTCCATTGGAAATGCATTGGAGCGGCCATTAAACACAG
>OOFJ01037118.1:0-10155 GCA_900323375.1 Benthosema glaciale
ATCGGCAAACACATTGGTATCGGCCGATTTTAGTTGTTTTTAGATTAATCGGTATCGGTAATCGGTATCAATCAGGCCGATGAATTAATCGGTCCCATTAATCGGTCTGTCTTTAAAGATAAACAAGCCCAAAGTAACAGCTTGAACAGATTTATAAGCTCACAATATTAAATAAAAAGGTATTAAAGTTAAATCTGATTTGCCTAAGCCTGCAGTGCAGAGACCCTGATACATATATTTCTCAGAATGGACAAAATGATTATATTTTTTTCAATACAGAATGAGATCATATCGACATCGGTAATATCGGTTATCGGCCATAACACAGATTAATTATATCGGATATCGATATCGGCCAAAATTTCTCATCGGCACATCCCTAGTTTCATGGAATTTCAGGTGGATAATTAATCGTTTGTCTTAGTTTATTTATAACACACACACAGAGAGAGAGAGAGAGAGAGAGAGAGAGAGAGAGAGAGAGAGAGAGCCAGTAAAAACGCGGTTTAACCAACCTGTTCTCAGTGTTCTGTGTAGTTTGATGTGTGGCTGTAGAATTAGGTCCAGCAGTTTCTCTATCTCTCTCTGGAAGAGGTTGAGCATGAACTCTAGACGCTCGCTGACACATACTCTGACAAGCTTCACACAAGATTCATCAACACCACGTTGTTTTTCCAAAACACACAATATCTCTTTTTCCACCGACGCCAAGTGTTCGTTTATCGATCGCCGTACAGACTCTATTTGACTCGTTTTACCTCGTTTATGTGACATTTTTCATGCATCAAGCTCGCGTTTGTTTCTCACCATGAAAACAAACAAAGCAAAGCACTTTACTTCCGGGTCAATCTGTCTTCTTCTTCTTTTTATTTCCGGCAGGATGTACACTATGTGTGTAATGCTGCCCTCCACAGGCGATGGGTTATCATTATTTCCTTCTTTTTTTTCCCCCTTTACACTTTTGTGTACAGATCAGTGGAGTGGAGAAAGCTCAGGACTGCTCTTCCAGCATTCTGGAAGTTTTCCCCTGTTGTAAAAATTGACTTAAACAGAACAGAACAGAACACCTCAAGGCCCTGGCCAGCCAATTCTATATACAGCTGCTGTCTCTCAACCCTGTATTTCCCACATGAGAACAAGACCATGCATGCTGTATCGTCTCCGCCTGTCCACACTGACAGAGTGAGAGTCCATCTGGATGTTTACCTATGACGTTTAAATAGCTGGCTAGACCACAGTGACCCAGTCTCAGCCTGGTCATAACAATATCGTCCCTTCTTCCCGAGTTCATACTGGTCTTCTTTTTTTTGACCAGGTTGGATAGTAAAGTACAGCCTCCCCCTTTCCTCCTCTGCCACTGCTTTTCTAGTTGTTCTCTGCATATGCTGAAGCATTCAAGCTTTCCTAGCTGTGCCTTCAGGTCTATACACTCACACTTTTTAACGCTCTCTTGGCAGCTTGGTCACATAGGGTTACGCGCATTACGTGAGAGTTGGTAGCGTGAGAGTTGGTAGCCCACTGGCACCCACAGAAAGACAACTTGGCAGCCCATTCTCTCCGCCCTGTACACACTACAGGTAACCTCCCAGATCAGGTCTGAGTGGGCCTTTGAATCCCCACCTCTCAAAGCCAGCAGAGCAGCTGCGGAGTCTGAGCATATTGTGCTTCTTGCGGGTTTGACCGCCTCTATCCACCACATGACCCGTAATATTGCCAAAAGTTCTGCGGAGAACACTGACATGTTGTCGGATATGCGGACACTCTGCGGGATCATCATCTGATGCTCCTCCACATACATTCCAAAACCAGACTGGGTCCTTGGACCCATCAGTAAATATATGCACATACTTATTGAACTGCCCTAGGTGCCTATGCACATGATCGCTAGAGAGCTCTTTTTCCGGCCCAACATAGACAGCTCCACTTCTAGCTCAGGGAGAAACCAAAAAGGAACAGGAGACCGTACCGACCACACAATATTGTCCTGACTCAAGCCAATGTTAATTGCCAGCTGTTTTATGTGGCTTTCTCCTCCTTTCCCGCAAACTCCCAGGACTCGTCCAGTATACATTTTGCTGCTGAGCTGTACTTGAACCCACTTAATTTTACCCAGTAATGGAGTGCCAGCTTCCTCCTCCTGTTACTTAATGGTGCCTCCCCCATTTCAACCAGCAAGCCTGGGATAGGAGTAGTTCTAAAAGCTCTGCTGCAAACTCTAAGCGCTTTTGTCTGTATTCGATCTAATATACATAGGTGCGTCTTTGCAGCTGCCCCAAACACTATGCTCCCATAGTCTAAGGTGGATCTTATCATAGCTCGGTATATCATAAGCAGGGTCTCTCTCTCCGCCCCCCAATCACTGCCCGCTAGACTACGGAGGATGTTATTAACTTTCTCGCACTTGGAGTGTACTCTCTCTACATGAGATTTCCATGTGAGTCGCTCATCCATCCATAAGCCCAGAAACCTAAAGACCTTTACTCTCTCGAGGGGGAGCCCGTTCATAACGAGGTCCAGGGCTGGGATTTTCCTCTTAAAACCAAACACTATATATACTGGCTTTTAGAGGAGGAGATCCTAAATCCCCGGGTCAATCTGTGTTGTGTGTGCGCAATAATGGTCGATACTTCTCCACTGTTTCCTTAATGCATTTCTCCATAAGGGTTCACACCTCCCCCTGGCGTAGGAGGTGCGTAACTGTCGATAGATTGGATGGATGGATGGATGGATGGATGGATAGACCACTAGTTTGACCCTCTAGTTTGGCCAATACCCTGTTCCACCCGGGGTACGAGCCCAGAGTGCATGCTTTTAGTCAGACAAACCATTGGTCAGATAACTACAACCTATCTCTAACCCTCACCCTAACCTCCCACAGGGTAAAACGCATGTCTGACCAATGCTATGTATAACCAAAGTATGCCTCCCACGAGCCCCAGCACCTGTTGGAGACTGACCACCTATCCAACAAGCCATATTTTCAGGAAGACGTGATCTTTTTTATTGATTGCATACCAAATTCTCTCCAAGTCTAGCAATTGCCCAAGTCTCTAAGCCACTGCTGAAACACAGGGCTAGCTTTGGATGTCCATTGCAAAATCAAACGTTTGGCCAACAGTGTGCAAAAGGTTGACCCTAAAAATAATGAATAGATAAATGTCACTGATACATGGCCATGATATGGAGATGTCTGCCTGTGTCTTTCCATGCCCATTTTTGCCGACTCTACCCCATTATCTGTACATCTCAACCAGTCGGCAGTGCCAGGCGTGACGTCACGTCACCACGTTGTTTGACCACCAAACCTGGAAGAGCTTTTAAAATGGCCATGGCTGTTTCAGTGTTGTTTCTTGTGATGTAATTTCAGAGTGTGACAACTTCAGTGACATCACCAGAGCTTGTGAGATTATTTAACTGTTCCCTCACCAACAATATTTATCAATACTTCAGCTTTGGGTTATTCTCTAAAGAGTTTCCCCTTCTACTGTCTTCTTGTGGATCTTTCCAACTGCCCTTGCATTATGTGTCCTCATTGTCGACCATGAGGACGGTTCTGATGGTGGCGGAGAAGCCGTCTTTGGCTCATTCCATTGCCAAGATCCTCTCCAAAGGAACCTGTTCAAGTCGCAAAGGGCTCAACGGAGCATGCTCCGTGCATGACTACACCGGCATCTTCCATGGCCAAACTGTGCGCTTCAAGATGACTTCTGTTTGTGGGCACGTGATGAGCTTGGACTTCATTGGGAAGTACAATAACTGGGACAAAGTGGACCCAGCTGAGCTCTTCAGTAAAGCTCCCACAGAGAAGAAGGAAGCCAATCCCAAACTCAATATGGTTAAGTTCCTCCAAGTTGAAGCTAAAGGATGTGACTGTGTGGTTTTGTGGTTGGACTGTGACAAAGAGGGAGAGAACATCTGTTTTGAGGTCTTGGATGCCATCCAGCCAGTTATGAACAAGGCATGTGGCAGCAAGCAAACTGTGTACCGTGCCAAGTTCAGCTCCATCACTGACACAGATATCTGGAATGCAATGAATCGCCTGGGAGAGCCCAACCAAAATGAGGCTCTGTCGGTGGACGCCCGCCAAGAACTTGACTTGCGAATCGGCTGTGCATTCACTCGGTTTCAGACCAGGTATTTCCAGGGTAAGTATGGTAACTTGGACTCTACCTTAATCTCATTTGGACCCTGCCAGACGCCGACACTTGGCTTTTGCGTGGAGCGCCATGATAAGATCCAATCCTTCAAGCCAGAGACCTACTGGGTCCTGCAGGCAAAAGTGTTCAAGGGGAAGGAAAGCCCACTTATACTGGACTGGGGCAGGATGAGAGTTTTTGACAGAGAAGTGGCTCAGATGTTTGTCAACCTGGCCAAGGCCTCCAGAGAGGCCCAGGTGGAGTCTGTGAGTAAGAAGGAGAAAGCAAAGCAGCGACCACAGGCCTTGAACACGGTGGAGATGCTGCGTGTGGCAAGCTCCGCCCTCGGCATGGGTCCTCAGCATGCCATGCAGATAGCAGAACACCTATACACCCAGGGCTACATCAGCTATCCCCGTACGGAGACCACCCACTACCCAGAAAACTTTGATCTGAAGGGGACCCTCCGACAACAGGCCAACAATCCCCTGTGGGGACAGGAGGTGAAGACTCTGCTCTCTGATGGACTGAACCGACCCAGGAAGGGGGTGGATGCTGGGGATCATCCTCCTATCACCCCCATGGGAGCCGCTTCAGAGGGAGAGCTGGGATGTGATGGCTGGCAGCTGTACGACTACATTACACGCCACTTCATTGCCACCGTTAGCCAGGACTGCAAGTACCTGCAGACAGTCATCGACTTCCGTATCGGGACTGAAGGCTTCTCCTGCACCGGCAAAACACTCATATCCCCAGGGTTCACGGCGGTGATGCCGCGGCAGGGAATTCCCCCGGAGGAGGCGTTGCCAGAATGCGAGCGCGGCAAGGTCTTTACCGTGGACGAGATCAAACTGGTGGAGAAGCAGACCAGTGCCCCCGATTACCTGACAGAGGCAGAGCTCATCACACTGATGGAGAAGCACGGCATTGGTACAGATGCCAGCATCGCTGTCCACATCAACAACATCTGCCAGAGGAACTATGTGACGGTGGAGAGTGGCCGTAAGCTCAAACCCACCAACCTGGGCATCGTGCTGGTCCATGGTTACTACAAGACAGATGCGGAGCTTGTGCTGCCTACCATCCGCAGTGCCGTGGAGAAGCAGCTGAACCTCATAGCCATCGGCAAGGCCAACTACCAGGAGGTCCTCCAACACACGCTGGACATCTTCAAGAGGAAGTTCCACTATTTTGTTGACTCTGTCAGCACCATGGACGAGCTTATGGAAGTGTCATTCTCCCCCATTGCTGCCACTGGGAAGCCCATGTCCCGCTGCGGAAAGTGCCGTCGCTTCATGAAGTACATCCAGGCCAAGCCCAGCCGGCTGCACTGCTCCCACTGTGGCGAGACATACAGCCTGCCACAGAATGGAGCCATCAAGCTGTACAAGGAGCTGCGCTGTCCGCTGGACGACTTTGAACTTCTGCTGTGGACGTCTGGCGCCCGGGGAAAGAGTTACCCACTCTGTCCTTACTGCTTCAGCAACGCCCCCTTCCAGGACATGAAGAAAGGCATGGGCTGTAATGAGTGCACCCACCCGTCCTGCCAGCATTCCCTCAGCTCCCTGGGGATCGGTCAGTGTGTGGAGTGTGACAGCGGTGTCCTGGTGCTCGACACCACCTCAGGCCCCAAATGGAAGATGGCCTGTAATAAATGCAATGTAGTCGTGCACTTCTTCGAACACGCGCACAGGGTACAGGTGGCGCGGGAGAGCTGTGATTCCTGCGATGCGTCCCTGGTGGCAGTGGACTTCAACAAGAACCGCAACCCGTTGCCGGGCAGCGAGACGCAGCACACAGGCTGTGTGTTCTGCGACCCGGTCTTCCAGGACTTAGTGGAGCTCAAGCATGCCACCATGAGGCACCCCATGCACCGTGGAGGAGGGGCCAGGCGGGGGGGTCACGGCAGGAGCAGAGGAGGACACCGGGGCAACCCCAAAAAGCCAAAGGACAAAATGGCTGCTCTGGCAGCTTACTTTGTGTAACATCTGCTGCAATATATCACATTCAACATGAGAATATGTCTTCTATTCTTAATGTACTGTATGTCAGCTATGCACAACCTGTGGGTCAGGCACCACTAGTGGGCCGTGAGGATATTGCAAGTGGGGCTCCAAATAGTCTGGAAAACGTTATGATTTTATGATAATATAAAACATAAAAACAATGTTATGTTTTCTTTAAAATCTTGAAAAAGAACAGGAAAGAAGTAGACCTATTTTTGATCCAAGATGGAATTAAAATAGCACTTGGTCCACCAATGTGACCACAATCGATCAGATGGGTGGGCCTGCTTTTGAGATGTGTGGACACTGATGCAGAAAATGTTGAGATCCACTGTTGTATGGCAATGGTTCTGATTTAACCATTATGATGGGAATATTTGCATTTAACAATGTATGTCTGGACCAAAACCTTAAAACTATAATATCCAGACAACCAGAGAACTGTATAGTAGTTATTATAACCTCAAATAAATTATTTTAATAGTTTAATATTGGACTGTTAAACCTTTGAGAGAAAACCCAGTATTAGAACCAAATAATAAAATAGATTATTGCTTTTTAACCTCAAATAGTAAGACTACAGGGGACAAGGGCATCGTCCCTTTAAAAACCTTTAGCCAATTACAGCCAGAGAAACCCAAATAGTAAATATAGACGGCTCAAAAGGATCCAGACCAATGAATATGAAGTAGCCTATAGGTAAATGTTGCAAAGATTCAAGTTTTATATAGCATTAATCCATAGTTAGTTCCTGAATAAAGTCTAAAGTGTGAATACACAGAGATATATAGTCAAATTGATGTTGAAGTTCTTTATATATGGTGATTGGCTGTGAGAAGAGTCCATGTCCAGTGCTGAGGTTGTCGGCTCTTGCAGGTTGGGCAGTGCAACGATGACAGTGGTGGCATAGTGACGTCGAGTCACAAGATGGGTAGCCTTGGAAACCCAGACGTTTTTATTTGCGTCTAGTTTCTCCCGGCGGATCGTGCTGGGAGCTGCCTATGCCATAAAAATCACACCCGTGTGAACTGAGTGGTGTGAGGTCTTATACGGACTGGCGTCGTTGAAGATTCTAAGATGCCTGTGTTTATAACGTTTCCTCAGACATGGATGGTCTCTTCTACCGTAGAGATGGCCATAGCGTATGGAAGGCATGTCCGGACGGACATCTCTGTTTCGATTTCCCCTTTTATACGCACTGTCCAGCACTGGTCTGATGTAACGTTTTACGTACTAGTCTTCACATGACTCTTATGTAATGATTCCTACCCGTTTGAACTCAAATGACTTCATACCTGTCTACGGTGGACAGGGTGTGACACGGGACGTTTCGGGTGGACACCAAAGCTGGTTGTAGGAGTGGTGTTTCACACCACTCAAAAATCACACCCGTGTGAACTGAGTGGTGTGAGGTCTTATACGGACCTTATTTCTTATTTTGACAGTTACAGACTTTTATACGCACTGTCCAGCACTGGTCTGATGTAACGTTTTACGTACTAGTCTTCACATGACTCTTATGTAATGATTCCTACCCGTTTGAACGCAAATGACTTCATACCTGTCTACGGTGGACAGGGTGTGACACGGGACGTTTCGGGTGGACACCGTCCACACCAAAGCTGGTTGTAGGAGTGGTGTTTCACACCACTCAAAAAGCATAGGTGGGTTCCAGTCTACAAGATGGGAAGCCTAAAGTCGTTGGAAGTTGAATGTGTTGCCAAGACAACCTGTTTAGACAAAGCCTTTCTACTGCTTAGCTGGGTGTTTCGCTGTAGAGAATTGTTTTTAAAATCAGGCTCCTTATTGTAAACAAGGCCACTCTATCTAGAATGGCTGATAACGAGAAAATTGTAGGAGGCTGAAATTAAAACATTGTGCTACGCTACAGTATTACCAGGAAGACGCCTGAGGGCGAGAATGAACCTTGGCATACAAAGATAAAAATCTATCCATCAGTATGGCATTATTTTGACACTATCGTGTTTAATTGTTTATATAGCCTAAATGGAGACATACAAATTCAATAATAATGTAAGACAAATAGACCCCAAATGAACCTATTGGTATGTCAAGTAACAAACATTTATTCTCTGCTTCCCTCCCATTGTCATCGATCTTGCATTTGGAACGAGTTACAGAAGGCAAAAACACACGTTTCAGTTTAAAACCAAACTGGTTGTCAGAAGTCAGGACAAACTCCAATGAGAATAGTCCAATCTTAAGACCCTATAGAATCTATTGTCTTGGATTGTACTATTCTGAGCAGATTGGATATCTATGGAATAGATGGATAAACATTGTTGCCTATTCCTCAATTGCAGATCATAATACAACATAGATACCAACAGACTAAAACAAAGGTAACCTACATATTCCCTACTGGGTGTAGGCTTTTTTCCCTCAGGTCCCAAGCTTTTTCCAAGTAGTTTAGAATTATTATTATTATTATTATTATTATTATTATTATTATTATTATTATTATTATTATTATTATTATTATTATTATTATTATTATTACCCTTATTACTATTATTATATAGTTTCATTATTTTATTTTACTATTTCTTCTTTTTTTCAAATAGCCTATAGGCTATGTTGTGAGTCATTGATATTCAACATATCAGCATAGTTAATACTGTACAAAATACCTACAAAACAAAATGATACATTATGCACATCATGGCCTAGCTAGTATGTACGGTGTATATTGTCCTCCAATAGCCAGGACCACCATATCTTGGTGACGTAAGTAAGATACGTTTAAGGTCATAACAGGTCTAAAGGATTTAGAATAGCAGAGCTCTAGGACTCAGAGCTTGTATCGTCCCAGACAGCAGAGAGCTCTAGGACTCAGAGCAGCAGTCGTACCCAGACAGAGAGCTCTATAGGGACTTAGAGCAGCACTAGCAGTCATACCCACAGCAGCAGATAGATGGGCTTTAGGACAGAGCAGCAGTCATACCAGCAGTGGTGTGCGCACTTCATGGCACGCTCGGCCATTCATGGCCTACAAGTAGGCCTTGTGTGGCAGCTCGACAGAGTGCATTTCTAGTTGGGCTTATTTTCATACATACAAAACAAACTGGTCAGGCTACAGGCCTCACTCCCCGAACCCACCTAACCCCTGCCCATTTTGACAGGCTGGAATGGCTTAGGGTTGAAGACAGAGTACAGCATCTTGCAATGGGTCTGGTCCACAAGATTCGATACTCCACCAAAATACCCATGTACCTGTCTAAATACTTCCTTAATGTAAACGAAGTCCACTCCCACAACACCAGAGGGAGCGCAACAAACCATGTGCAACCCAGATTTGGCACAAACAAGGAGCTAAACTCTTTTCGCTCCTATGCCACCAAAATGTGGAACGCCCTACCAATTCAATTTTCAATTCAATTCAAAGGGCTTTATTGGCATGAGAAAACATACGTTTACATTGCCAAAGCAAAAGGCGCACAATACAACAGTACAATATACAATACAATCAAGACAGAAATTATATACATTTGAGAGTCATTGAGAGTCAGAATCTTCAGTAACTCAATTTTCTATGTACCAAGATCACTTGATGCGGATAATGCAGGAATACACACAATGATTAATCTTTAGGGTGGTTGTGTTCCATTTGCTATTCTTCTCTTATCACAGCATGTCACAAATCTTGCTGCTGTGTTTGCACATTGTTGTACTTCGCCCAGCAGATATGGGAGTTTTTTGTAATTAGTCATGTTTTCAAAGTCTCCTTGAGTCGTTGTAATCTGTGGGAAGTATATGTCTCTGATGTCTTGGTACAATGGACAGATGGTTAGGAAGTGTAGCTCGGTTTCCACTTCATTTTGTGTGCAGTGGGTGCATAGTCGGTCTTCTCTCGGGATACAGTTCTGCCTATGACGGCCTTTCTCGATTGCAAGACTGTGCTCACTGAGTCTGTACCTAGTTAAGATTTTTCTTCGTTTTGGGTCGGTCACGGTGCTCAGGTATTCTGCCATGGTGTATTCTCTGTTTAGGGC
>OOFJ01037134.1:18981-29066 GCA_900323375.1 Benthosema glaciale
ACACACACACACACACACACACACACACACACACACACACACACACACACACACAAATGACACACAAATGATGCAAGGCAAGCTCACAAAGCTCACTGCGTTGGGATTTTTTACTCACAGTGGGTATCACAAGATGGGTTTAACCAACATAATTAGAGCTGCACAAATGCTATGTATAGTGATATCCAACTCCCCGAGTTGTTTGTTGAATTGAGGAATAAACATGGGATGGGATAGAACTACCAGGGGAAACATTGGCCTCTAAACTTCTTTCAAACATGGCTTGAACCGCTCTATTCAATTCAACCAATTCAAACGAATCCACATAAAATTAACAGGCTGCAGAATACTGTCACACTTGCACCTAAACACAGGGGTGCCTGCCTATTGTGACGTGGGTGTGAATGGTGGGTTGTAAACTCGACACCACAGAAGGACCATCTAATTGGATTACAGATTAGGCCTAAAGTGTAAGGTGTGGTGGCAGCACAAAAGCTCAAGATTGCCCAATTTAGGTATTAACAATACCTATAAACCACACAAACCTGCATGAACCCTAGTGTCTGGGGTTACGATTCAGTGAAAATAACAATTCCACAAGGCAAGCTCAGTAGATTGTCTACTTTTAGCGAATATATTTGGTATTGATGGGAAAAGGAGGGGCCTATTGCCCTGGGCTAGTGGTTAAGACATAATGGAATTACATTTGTATGTACTAAAGTGTATACACGATTATTTTGTGTGTGATTTTGGTGAGTTTCCCAAGTCTGAGTGAAGACTGGTCAAAACAATAGGCCTACTATTGTGTATCAATTTGAAAAAGAGCACTGAGTAATCATGACAATATTACATATGATTCAGCTTGTCTCACAGACATGAGTCAGCACATACAAAGTTGCCCAGTCAGTCAAATTGGCTAAAATACCAGCCCAATATAGACCGTACACAACTCGGTCAACTTGGCCATCTGGTGAGGAATCCTAATGCTATTGGTGACCTTAGACATGGAGAGGGAGCTTTGCTCTGGCTCAAACAAGCCAGTGACCAAACAAGCACAGAATAAAGTAGCAAATGTCTCAAGACTAAAAGGTACGTGAGCTCATCATGGTGAAACAAACTGTGAATACACCAGTGACCAGACAGAATCTGCCTCCTAATTTCTCAGATTTAGTCTGAATCACGGAGCAGAAGGAATCAAGTGTAAATTGCTTTCACCAAATGGATGGGTTTCACCACTTGTTGAAAGGATGAGCCGTGTCACTTAGCACTTCTTCTTGTTGGCATTCAAATGCGTGGGCCTGTTTTACAGCCTCACTGCTGCAACTATACCATTCTGATTTAAATGTGTATTACAAAACCAATGGCAACCTGAACCCGGGGAGTATGTATGGTTGAACCCTATTCCTATAGCCTACAATTACCCAGCTGATTCCAAACTTCTGCGAGGACAGGACATAACATTATGGGCAGTAATATAGAACCCTTTGCATAGGACGATGAGCTCACTTTTATAATGCCACAACGAGTTGAAATTACAGGTTTGTTAACTTTGTATAGACTGAACAGATGAAAACATAAGACATAAACACGACGTGTGCACCATGTGTACAGGCCTACAGGGCTTTGCCCTGACACGTGAAGTACTTGTACTTATTACAGTGTAATACACTGTGGTGTATTACACTGTAATAAGTACTTCTACTCCACAGTACATCTCTGAGGAAAACATTGTCTACTTTCACTCCGCTACAATTATTTGGAAACTTTAGTTAATAGTTACTTTTTAGATTTAGATTTTTATTAAGCTACAAAACATTGGCTAAACTAACGACTTTAGCTATTTCGGTTTAGGATTACAAGATTCTGAAAACGCATGAACATATGCTGGATAATGAGTAGGCATACTTTTACTTACTTTTAGTAGGCCTAGGGCCTACATTCTGATGCCAACACGTTTGTACTTTTACTTAAAGGACCACTTCACCACTTTTCAACCTATCTTCATATAATTGGTCCTCACTAATGTTCATGATAAAACAGCAACATTTTTTTCTACTCAGTCTGTGTCTCATAGGAGTGCTGTGGGCAGTCCTCCAGAAACTGTCCTCCATGCGCATCATCGATGGGGAAATCCATGCTAATAGAAACTGCAAGCTTTCTTTTCCTGAAAAGTTCCAATACGAAAATGGAAGCCATCGTTCTCATTACTAAAAATATTAATATTTTTTCAAAAAGAAATCTGTCTAGCGATGATGCGCATGGAGGAAGGTTTCTGAACTGCCCACAGCCCTCCTATGAGATAATGAGACACAGACCGAGTAGAATAAAATAGTGGCATTTTATCATGAACATTAGTGAGGACCAATTATATGAAGATAGGTTGAAAAGTGGTGAAGTGGTCCTTTAATACGTATTTCTACATTGTGACATTGATACATTTACTCAAGTAAAACACGTGTACTTTTTTACACCACTGCCAAACACAACGTACCATTTCTTGTTTCAAAAACAGCATCTTGCTCTCCAGCCTTTTCAGGTCCGTGGAATGCGCCCGATTGTTGTTCCCAGAATGTGACTGTACGGCCGTCATCTGCTTCTCGTGGTGTTTTCCTCCCACGAGAGAGCGGATGAGACTATCGGGCACTTTGCGACCCAACTTTGTCTCTATATCCTTAAAGTCCGACAAGACGCTGCTGTCCTCGTCCATGGCAGAACGGGAAAAATGAACTGTTATGGTTTCACTGGAGCGTAGTGCGTCTCCACAGGGCGCAGCAAAAGTACAGTACGAACCGAACCCCGTCGGGACTGATCTCTGATGATCTGATTATCCGGAAGCAGTTTCAGACAAAACTAACTAAAAGTCGACATCAGACTCAGACACCATGCACGCTCTACTCCAGTTTGCAGTCGCATGCCGTATACGCAACAACTAACAAGTCAAAGGAAACACTTTAAAAGCTGCCCCCCCGGCCCGGCCGTTGCTGGCTGCCAGTCTTGGTCCAGATAGTTCAGAATCAGCGCGCTGGTCCCATTGAAGCGACTGGCTGGGAGCGCCTTTCAATGACTCGTCTTGGAATGGAGAGGAGAGTGTGTGAAATGTGAATGAGTGGTGATGATGATGACGGCCAGGGCCAGCCTTCAGGGCAACACGCTGCTCTAGACCCGCCCCTCAATGGGCGTCACCCAGGACAGGTGTGACCGGTCACGCCCACCGGCCATATACTAGTGACTAGTCTGTACTCTGTAGTTTATTACTGTGTACAGTCTGTACTCTGTAGTTTATTACTGTAGTGTACACACACTGTACAGTAATAAAGTAGTGGTTCCCAAAGTGGGGTCCGTGAGGGAGTTTCAGCGGGTTTAGAACCAAATGGACCACAAATGGACGCGTTCCATTTGTACACTCTCAGAGTGGGTGTCCCAGAGATAGAAATGCCGTTAAATGAGGGCCCATAGCCTATCTTAGTGGTTCTCAACCTTTTTCATGTCAAGGAGGACCCCCGCATTGACACTAATTAGCCTGCGGACCCCCTTTTGAAAATAATATGCCAGGGACTCATGTGATTCTCAACCCTTTCAATTTCAAGGACCCCCAGTTTGACATGCATTAATATAGGCTGTGGACCCCCATTTAATGGCATTTCTATCTCTGCGACCAGACCCCCAATTTATATTGTAAAATCAATGTTAATTTAACTCTGAGAGTGTACACAACAGGTCCATTTGGTTCCATTTGTACACATTCAGAATTACAGACCCGTAAGGGTCCATTTAGCTGGGGTCTGGGTAGCTCTGGTCCTCTATACTGCTTCTAGGCAGAATCACAGAATCAATAGAGCTATGGACCAGAGCTAGGGTCTGGGGACCCTCTGGAACTCCCTCAAGGACCCCAGGGGGTCCCCGGACCCCCCTTTGGGTCCGGACCCCAAGGGGGTCCACACTCCCACATGACTTGTGGAGAATCTGACTCACAATGCATCATGCATGGTGGATGCTACGTGTTGTGAGCTTGCAGGATATTTGCTATTATAAAACAAAAGACAAAAACAACATTTTACACAAATATTGTATGTCCCTGCAGAACATCTTTTCACATGGGGTTCTGTCACCAAAATTCATACTTTAATACTAGGCTGGTAATTTAGGGGCCCTTGTCTGACATGAAAAAAGTTTGCTAACTGCCATCTATCTGTAGGCTTGTAGCCTACAACAGTGTCACTTTCCAAAATGAACTGATCTACAAAAATAGTGCAATCAGTTTGGCTTTGTGAGAGCTATCCTGGCACAAAGACATTTTCAAGTTCATATTTAGAATTTGTGCCTATACATACTGTAGGCCTACAAGAGGTGCATAAAGGTTGAATTAATAGCCATATGCTGCTGGAGGGGATGCTGACAACTGAAATAGGCAGAAATAGGCTAGAGCTATGCCAATAATCTATTTCAATAGATTTTATTATGATTATGATTATGATTATGATTATGATTATGATTATGATTATGATTAGTAGTAGTAGTAGTAGTTTATTCAGGTCAACAAGTGTGCAGTAGTTTCACAGTTGAATCTGTGTCAAAGATTGCACTATTACACCCTCTTGTGGCCATAAGAACTAAGCTTTGCTGCTCATAGTTGAAATGCACAGTAGTTACCTTTTTCCATGATAGTGAATACATGTTTTATTCCACCAGCAATATCTGTATAAAACATTAAATACATGTCAGGGTTCTTAAATTATATAGATATTTATTTAATAATTCTGAACATATTTTAAAATAAATTTGTTTCACTCATTTACAGAAAAACAACAAAAAAAACAATAACTCCTTCCTATATTCTAAATATTTTTATTTCATATAAAGGCACTCAAAGATAAGTAACAACACAGCAGCAAATGTTAAACTAAGAAAAGCACATTATATATTATGAAATATTACAGTACTGAGCTTAATGCAACATCAGTGATGCTGAAACCCAAATGCCAAACGGCATAGCATTCGTGTCACTT
The DNA here is from genome assembly GCA_900323375.1 of Benthosema glaciale. NCBI lineage: Eukaryota > Metazoa > Chordata > Actinopteri > Myctophiformes > Myctophidae > Benthosema > Benthosema glaciale. Next base: position 23,988 of record OOFJ01037134.1, read on the forward strand.
GTAGCATCACTATGCTACAGGTTTATTTTTTATTTTATATTCTCACTAACGCCTGATTTAAGGACAGGCAATGCACTATATGTGATGGAAAAGTATGACCGGAACAAAGTAAATACAATAAAATGGTAAAATGATTTATATAGTGCTCTTATCCAAAGCACTTTACATAGATTGCATTCACCCACATTCATACACAGATGGCAGAGGAAACCATGAAAGGCACCAACCCTGCACATCGGGAGCAATTAGGAGTTCAGAGTCTTGCTCAAGGACACTTCGACGCTAACTCTGGGGGAGCCCGGGATCGAACTGGGAACTTTGTGGTTCTCATCCAGCCGCTCTACTGGCCACTCTACCCCTGAACCACTGTCACTCCCCGGACATATTTATAATATGAATATTGATCAAATTAATAAAGAGATAACCTTTTTGCAGTTATGTACATATTCTCAAATACTCAATACAATCCAAGACTTAAAACAATTTATAGCTGCATTTCTAGTGATGGAAAGTAAGTAAGTTTGTTTTCTGTTTTTGTAAAGCGTCCTTGGGCTTCTTGAAAGGCGCTATATAAATCCAAGTTATTATTATTATTATTATTATTATTATTATTATTAAGTATTCTGAGGTACTTTTACTTTACTTGAGCAGTTCAAAATGTCAATATTTTATTATCTATACTCCACTCCATCTCTGAGGCAAATATTGTACTCTTTACTCTACTACAGACAGCTTTAGTTACATGAACTTACTTTGTACATTTATTATTATTACAAAACATATATAACCAATTAAAGCTCTATTTTATATTTCACATATTCAAGATAGCCGATCTGCTATAGATTGAGAGACAGATTGTCTATTTTTATTCAGCTGATCGAGTATTAGCAGTAGTACTTCAACCAAAACAATACTTATTTTCCATCTATTACTACACCCCATGAAGCCTTGAAGATTAAAGGCTTCGAAGGGTGTGTAATACAGTGGTTCCCAACCTTGACGGAGTTCCAGGGGGTCCCCAGCTAAATGATAGTTTGGAACCAAATGGACCCTTATGGGTCTGTAACAAATAAGTGTACAAATGGAACCAAATGGACCCTATGGACCGAAATGGTCCATTCTGTCCCATTTAAACACTCTCAGAGTTAAAGGGGCATTCCACCCATTTTCAACATTTTATTGTCATTACTATACCTTAGAGATGAAAAAAAACGTCCCCCCATTCTGTGTTTCATAGAAAAAAAATGCCATTAAATGGGGGTCCGTCCGTAGCTTGATGCATGTCAAACCGGGGGTCCTTGAAATTAAACGGGTTGAGAATCATTGCTATAGCGGTAAAAATCCTCTCTTATGGGGTCCCCATTTTCAAATGGGAGTCCGTGGGATAATGAGTGCCAATTTGGGGATCCTTGACATAAAGAAATGTGGGAACCACTGGTGTAATCTTTTGGGTGAACTATACTCCTAGTGTATTTTGATTCCAATATCTATGTACTTTCTTTTTTCTTTTCTACATATTTTTACTTAAGTGCACTTCTTCCACCAGTGTGCATTTCAGTACAAAAATAAGAAAAAGAGAAAGGCCAAAGCCTGCATATTAATGTGTACTACTGGATATTGATGTTAGACTACAGATTGGCCCTTGTCATCATCATAACGTTGGTACTGCTCTGAAAGGAGAGGCTGGCGGCCCTCCATCCTGTTTTTGGATCGCACGGCACATGTACTGACGGCGAAAATGACAGCAACAAGCATAAGGGAGGCGACGATCCCTATGGTGATCATCTCTGTCACGGTGAAAGGCTGACCTATAAAACAGACAGAGATTAAAATCAGTGGTGCAAAAAGTAGCCAACCATAGTGTACGCTTACTTAAGCACACTTGAGAGAGTTCTTTTTTATTTTAAAGAGAGATTTCCAATTTTCTGTACTTCTATTCCACTACTTCTCAGAGCAAATTGTAGTTTCTTCTCCACTACAATTATTAGAAAACTTGAGTTACTAGTTACTTTTCAGGTTTTTAATATTATTGCAGTAATGATACATTTACTTAACTTAGGAAAACACAAAAAAGGGTGAGCACTTCCACCACTGAATGGAAACTGACACTATGCCAAACCATAAATGTTTATGTAATACAAGATTATAAATTACTTGGCCATTGAGCTTCATATGTGTATCCAAGGTTCTCTGGAGCGGTCAGAAACATCTCAGCGTTTGTTACCGGGGGCCAGAATGGTACCATGTTGTAGCCCCTGTTGTGACCAATGGGGGCGTCTTGCACAGGGTACACAGCTTCTGCAAGACAGAGCCACCACAGAGTTAACTAAACCGACAAACGACAGCTTACCGTGCCATGATGCCATCCATACTGTACCAACATTAGCCACTTAAACCCTATGTATATCATTAACCAGGGTCCCCCTGCAGGGCTATATTAGGTGACCCACTACTCCCCCACTCCAATAGATCTCTTTGTTGAAATTAAATCAAGAAGCAACATATGCTATAGCTAAATAAAAACGAAGTTATGTCAGACTTAAACTATGACTAATAAAACATATTATATAATGTTATGGAAGGACTAGTGCAGAAGACATCCAGAACTAAGATCAATTCTGAATTTCATTCAAGGGTAACTAAGCACACAAGTTATTGCATCAGATTTATGTTAATACAATGCAAGCTAAAGAAATCACCTCTGACCTGTAGGCCTACTAGTGATTAGGGAAGTGAATGACCCAGGTTGCTTTATTAGTTAGTTCGTACATTAAAATTAGTTTGACATGCTGACATTTAGTTATTTCTATCTTATTTATTATTATGATTTGCTTGGACACTCGTTGCTGCCCCCCGCTGTTTGGGCTATGACATGCCACAGGCCCTTAGCTCTCACAGCTGGATGGAACCCTTTGATTAAGAAAAGAGAGAGAGAGGGACAGACAGGGGAAAATGTTTGGACACGCACACGCGTGATGGAGGACAGTCACAGTAGGACAGTAGCAAACAGTTTTTTTTTTTACCACAATAGTCCATAAGTAATATTATAGGAATGAAGAAATAAGAAGAAAATAAGAAGAGGACCGTTTTCGTTACGTTATATTGAACTCTCACATTTATAGGCCTACACACACAGTAGCGCTAATGTAGCACTCTCGTAGACGTATTTATTAATTCTGACATTTTCAATCAAATGTCAGAATTAATAAATACGTCTACGAGAGTGCTACATTAGCGCTACACACACAGCGAAGCTGACGTTTTGGAGTTTGTTTGTTTTTGTTTTATAATTTAAACAACGCTGTGACTGGAAACTATATGGACCCTTGAATTGTGCGTCTCGACAACTACACCGTCCCTGGCTGGCGACTTGAAAATAAAGGTAGGTCTCCATAACATCCACCTCGGGTGAGTTGATCTGCAGACAACTCACCTTAAAGCTCAGGACAACTGGCTTTTTCGGGTGAGTTGTCTCTACTTTCCTCACCCATCAATGGGTGAGACAACTCACCCATCAATGGGTGAGTGAGTTGCCATTTCAGAAGGTGAAGACAACTCACCAGGTGACTTATCGAGTATTTGTTGTTGCATGTCCCCCGGGCCCGCCCCCCACTGTAGAGCGTGTGCATGTGCACAGTGTACATCTTGCTAACAGGGCGGACCCGGGTTATTTAAATTGTATTCTGTCAGAGCTGTTGCTGTCATGATAGAGCTATAACCGGTTGCATGATGTCTTCCGTTTTGGCGAAGATACCACAAGGAAATCCATAGATGTTTGTCAGATTTCTTTGTCAGGTGTTTGTAGTAATTAGTAGTAGTTTGTTTGTTAGTAGTAGCCTACTGATAATAGGATAGTTGTATTGAGTTATAATCCCATAATTTGAATCCTCGAAATGTGATATGTATTTTGAATGCCGTTTGTCATATCTTAGTTTCTCGAGACAGACTGTTGACTTACAATCAATCAAATCAAAGGAAAGGTGTTTTTCCGCAGATTGTATCTATCTTCTTTTCTCGACTTACTGTAAACTAGACTAAAACTATCAAGGATAGAAATGACACAAATGTGACTAAAACTAATAGGCATTGTTGTTCAAAAGACTAAGGCCCCTTTTACATGGCGACCGTCTCCATATAAAACAGCAAAGTCCCATTGCGTTCTAATTTTTTATTGACCCTTTACATGAGAGTGCGCACTTTATGAAAACGCATGCCATGCCATGCCTGGTCACTGGGTGGCGGTGATGGACTGCTATAGATAGACCAGTCACCCATGAAGAACCACCAGCCCACTTCCTAGATACTGTTTGTTTACTTCATGGTTAACATTAACCATCGCTAGTTGCTGCATTTATATTTGTAGGATGAGCAGGGCGAGGGAGTGCTTGCTCATTTTAGGAACTCCATTTAACACCTATAGCTCTGCATCAACATGCATTGTGAACTCACGTGAGCCATGATGTCACAAGTTTTGCGGATTCATTGTGTTTACATGGAGAGGGGAGGAAACGGCTTTCTCAAAGATTTCCACTCTGGAAGGTGTTTTCACTTTGTTTTCACCCCTGCAAACGATACTTTATTTTGCAGTTTTCTATTAACACGGTTCTCATCTAAAGAGCACCTAAAACTACATTTAAATTAGCCTCCAAAATGAACATAGGTCCAGGGGGACCCTCAGGATTCCAAATAAACCCTTTTACCTGGGCTGTGTCTCCTGAGCCACTCGTCAAAGATGGCATCGGTGTAGGTGTGGAGCAGGACAAAGATGGGGTCGTTAGGGGACAGATGCGTCTGTCCTCCTGTCCCGTTAAGAAACAGGTGGGCCAGGTTGTGAAGACTCCTGACCACTGGATCATAGTTCCCCTGGGGCGCACTGTAGCCTGCAAACATAACGCAACAAAAATGTGTACAAATCTCTTACCCTGGCACAAAATACGTTTGTTTGGCAAACAAATGCATATCAATAAGAGCTGTTTCAACAGGCCTACCTGTATACAACGGGTCTATTCACATATGCCAACATTCATTGCGCTTTTTTTGAAATCTTGTTTTGCCTGAGCTTTAAACACTGTATATATA
>OOFJ01037184.1:4243-15104 GCA_900323375.1 Benthosema glaciale
GATGCTATTGCATTTTCAAAAGCAAATCCTTCTCTGTGACAGAATTACAGAGATCTTGAGAGAACTGAAATGGATGGAAGAAAGTGTCAGGAGTGACTTGTGACAGGAGAGTACCAGCAAGAGTTAAGAGGGATGATGTATAAGACGGTAGTGAGACTAGCCATGCTGTACGTATGGCTTGGAAACGGTGGCACTGACGAAAAGACAGGAGGCCTGGAGCAGGAGGTGGCACTCGTTAGGAGTGACAAGATCAGATATGATTACAGTAGGTTTGGGAATACAACAAAGGATGCTGAAGATGGAGCTGCCAGGCAAGAAGAGAGGACGTTTAAAGAGGACGTTTATGGATGCAGTGAGAGAAGACATGCAGGTGGCTGGAAGGACAGAGGAAGACGCAGAGAACAGAAGCAGATGGAAACAAGATGATCCGCTGATAGGAATTAGCCAAAAGAAGAAGAAAAATTATTAAGAAGTTGAATGTTTTTTATCTTTTAAGGAGGCCTACCTGCTCTCCTCGACTGGACATGATTGGCCTAGTGGCCGCAGCACTGGGAGCCACTTTACTCTGCTGGGTTTCTGCACCGAACTGAACAAGGAACACAAAACCAGTTCTACCAAAAAGATCTTCACATTGGTTAGTTTCCCTGTTGTGTTTCATTGTGTGTCATTAAGAGCTTACCAATCCAACATTGCTGAGATCAAATAGACTGAAGGGTTTTGAGGAGACGGCCTCAGTTTGGATGAAATTCTTCAGGATGTCAGTGGAAGTGGTCTGAATATAGCCGTAGTCCTGGTTGAGAGAGATAGCAATCAATATAATATACAGAACGGGGGAGGGACAGGAAAATACAGAGTGGGAGACAGAGAAATAAACAGACAAAGATAGAGCTATATAGACAAATGCCAAGCAATCATTATCTGTTAGAAAGATGACAAAACTAATTTTGTGTGGAAATGTGCTAGTCGGAGCACAGGTCTCCACCAGGTTAGGTAGATTATTGTGGGGCAGCAGGGTTCGTAATTCAAACTCCCAGTGGCGCTATAACAGGACATTGTGAAAAGGGTGCCATTTCCTCTGCCTAGTGGGAATGTATGTGCAAAGATTCATGGCTATCGGCCTGGCGGAGACAACAAACAAACAAAAAAAAACATGCTAGCTACAGTAGTAGCTGATCAGATTAGCCCCATAATGGCAACATCCTGGGTTTGATTCTGGCTGGATACTTATTGGTTTTATGTCCTTCCCAATCTCTCTGCCCTCAGTTTTCTGTCTACAATTTGTATTTGTTTACAATAAAATAAAAAGATGAAACTGAGAAAATTGTGCAGGATGAAGCAATTTCTTGGTCAAAAAGTGAGGAAGACAGTGAGGAAGACATTGACAGGGGGACAACATACGAGGCCGGTTAAAACTCACCTGTGGCTTTCGCGTATGGTTATGGTTATTTGGTTAGGGATAGTGTTAGTATTAGTAATGTTGGATTATTGCGACGCTACGCCCCTGACAGGCACATTTCTAATCTACCCGTGCCACAGTAGCAAATTATTGTTTCTTAGTATATTATATGTCTAATGTAATGTTCTTCAATTCCGTTTATACACAGATATAAAATAGCATTAGGATGAAGTGATGATTTATATTGCATCGGTGTCAGGCATCGAACATACCCGATCTTACAAGCTTACAACACATTGCAGAGAGCCACGTTGTGACCTTGTAGATCGTCCCTTTTCAGTGCATAACATCCACACACAACTATGGTAAGTAGTATAACTCAGCAAACCAGCACATCTGGCCAGCGTATAGCTGGAACGTCGTTTTGACCAATTGGATGGCTTGCCTTAAATCGCTCATTAATATAAAAAAGTGATAGTATGTGTTTGTAAGGTTAGGGACCACTCACCACAACCTCATCCAACAGCTCATAGATGAGGGCAAAGTTCATCCGCACTGACTTCTCCGATAGGCTGCCACAATAGTCTTTTATCAGGGCAGTTAGTCTGGAGGAAAATGATGACACACATGATGATGCAACAGTCAACCTTACAGACTACACTTCCTTTGCACATGTACAGTATGTTTAGGTGTTTCTGCTTAATACTGGTTTTACTTTGTTGCGATATTGCTCAAGCTGTTCCATTTTAGACCATCATTTAGTTTGGGGCAGGTACAATAGAACAAGAGGGGATAACATTGTAGCACTTTGATGAAGTATTGCATCACACCTGTTCAGAAACTCAATGATGGTGAACGGGGAGGATTCAACTGTGGTGGTGGCAACCCAGTAGAGGCCTCCCTGTTTTATGTGCACAAAGTGTAAATCCTTGTGATTCTGTTGTGGAATAGACCAGAACAGAGATTAGCAATTCAAGAAAACCACTTCATAGTTTTGATACATTACGTACTAAACTTTACATATTATTACATATTTATCTTTTTTATGTTTCGCACGCACGCACGCACACTTTATTTACCATTACTACTGGAGGTTGGTCACCACTCAAGGCAGTGACCTTCTCATAGAAAATATTAACAGCATCATTTCCAGCTTCTCCGCGGACTGGTGGTTCATGTTAAGGACAGTTGCAACAAAAACATTTAAAGTATTGATTAGTGTGATATAATAGTAGTCATAACAACCATTACCATTACAAAACCAAAAGATCCCATGGCTAGTGCATTATGGTGAGCTAAGGTGTATTTCAAAATGTGATATGAAAAAATATAAGATAAGAAGATAGATATTCTATAAAGCCTTGACTGGGAGCTTTACAAAGTTACAGTGTGCGGACTTCTCTTTTTTACATTGCCTTATTCACTGTTTGGTCCTGCACATGCCAGTGCTACTCTCTCTCTCTCTAGTATTTCAAAATGTGGCCACAAGGACGGTCATTGTGCTCGTCACAAAAGAAATACATTACATTTACACTACAAATGCAGTGATGTAAATAATAGGTTTTCAATGTAATGGATCCCAGGACCTAGGGGTGATCTTTTAGATGGGTCCCAGGGACGTTTTATGAGTCCTACTTCAATGACGTACAGTACAGTACAGTACAGTACAGTACAGTACAGTACAGTACAGTACAGTACAGTACAGTACAGTACAGTACAGTACAGTACAGTATTGAATCCCAGGACCCCTGGAGGGTGACATGATTGTGTCCTTTCCCATTTTAGTGAGTCTACGATGCAGGCTATTTGCATCACTGAAACTGGATAAATGAACACATGTGATTATATAATGATGTTATAATGCATAGTCCACCAAATGTAGGTCCTGCATTCTCTCCTTGGTACTATACATTCCATGTGGCCTGTACAGACGGTACAAGTTGTCCAACACGTAGGCTGGTTAGTATCACATCATCTTGTTAATTGTTACAGCACCAGGTCACTCATGCACAACACAAGGTTCCTTGTATACTGGTTCATAAAAGGGGAAATATGGACATCAGAAACATTGTTAAGAATTTCCTCAATCACGTTTTGCGAAGTGTAATCAATGTCTGATTTTCACCAAGAAAGTTAAAATAGGTAGAAGGTAAGGTCAGGTGCAGTAGAAAGGATACAGTCTTTGTAGATGAGGTGGTCCCCCTTGGAAGACAAGATGAACACCTGGGAGATCATCCTCCTGAGGGGGTGGATGGACAGGACGGGTATATTAGAACTCACGTTATCTTTTTTTTGATTGATTGATTGATTGATTGAAGTATGTATTAACAGTTTGCAGAATTACAGTACATTTCAAGCGCAACTCAATACAAAAACTGTTAACTGTGTGGACGACACCAGACATAAAGGCAAGCATTACACTTCACCTGAGCTGAGCCCAAAATGCTCTTCTCAAAATAAGCTTATTAGGAGATACAACTCTTACTACTTAATTACCTGCTTATTAAGAGACACACAGTGTCTATAATAATGAACAGGCTGATGAGATCTAGCCTGGAAACCAGCCCAATCTGCCACAGGAAAAGATCCCTTGGTAGGCACTCCTCAATTTGAATTATATTTCCCTGCGCCCAAATTTGTGAGGGACCAATCAGAGCCCACTATTCAAAGTGAGATTTTTTTTGCTGTGACATTGGAATCTGTTTGTAACCACCTCTTGGAAATAAAACCTCAACAAAGAAGTTCCAGACTAATATCCACACAGTGACCATGCCAGGCTAGAATAGATGAGATCCTAAATGAATGAAGACAGGTCACGTCTGATTTAAAAACATAGCATGTTGACTGCATGTCAGCAATAATTAAGCAGAGTTGTCAAACGAAGTGGTGGACCCTATGTGTCTTCTCTTGTGTCGTGCTTTTCATGGTTTCGTCACCAAAGTTTTTGTACTGACTTATGCTGTCGTTTGAAACGTACCCATCCCACATAGTAGTACATACAGTGAAATAATACACAATAAATAATGAATCAATCATCAGTCATAACCGTCTAATAGCTGCTTCTATGATTCAGTCTTGATCCAATGCTAGAAAATAATTACCTGTAACTTGTCGACTCACTTTAGGAACCAGATGAAATATTATGTTCCAAAGGTGAAGTTATAGCGACGTTCATTCATGGTTACTCGTCTGAGCCATAATTATTATGAGCTCCAATTCTGATAGCCAGCCACCTATACATCTACAATATATTATTTACTAAAGAAGACATTTAAAAACAAATCCATGACCAGTAAAATGCACCTATAAAACCTCTGTTCGCTCGTTTCAAAACGATCATGTTAGCTCCATTGCATCGAGCAGTTATAGGTTTAGGTTTATAGCTCAGTAAAGTTTGTTTACAAATAAGACTCATTGGTACTGAAAAAGATATCGGAGATGATGGCAGAGCCACAGCGCCACCCAGAGTAATGGCTCGGGAAAGGTGATAGACAGTATTAAAATGTTCACATTATCTATGGATAAATATACATATATTTGTTTTTATTTTGTATTGTATTTGTTTTTAAGAAAATAATTGAATTACAAATCAAATGCTGTGTTTAGACTCGTTGAAATATATATCATGTTTTAGTCAAAGGAAAACAACATGCAGTTAGACCTCCAAGCCGCCAGATGACAGCACAGCCCCAAAAGAGACTTGCGCAGCACATTAATTCACCCGGAAGTGTTTCTGGAAAGACGAAGGAAGTAGCTTTGTAGAGGCATTAATAAAAAACATATCATTCACATTCCACAATGAAGTAAGTGAAGTAACTTTAACACATATTAATAACGTCGTCGTATGATTTTAGACCTTATCCAGCGTTTCGTACACATTGTATTACATTTGTTCCAAAGCCAATGTACTAACCGCTAACTTACTGCTGTTTAGTGGTTACTGATGGTTTGCATCAGTTATATCTCAATTTACAACAGCCATAGGTAGGATGCATTTATTTGCTGCATCCCTTGAAATATTCTAATTCGATATAGAATTGCTTGTGAGGGGGCATTTAGAACAATATTCCCCAATCTCTGTCAACAAGAATAATCCTGCAGCACTCAAACCTGAAATGGTTATCTTCACAATAATTTAGTAGTATTGGCCAGTTAAGTTACAGTCTGCTCTGTATTATACTATATTAATGCAAACATTGCTAAATCCATACACACTGAGATGAGGGGAAAGGCAGGCTGATCTTTGATAATGTATTATTGATAATACTGCACGTCTGCATCAGTCCTCTCTTATACTTATGAAGTTGTAAAAAGATGTAAAAGCAAACACACACAAACAAAGAAAGCTGATACTGATACGAGTTACTCACCTTCTGTTCTCATAGTCCCCTGACCAAGGTGAAATTGATCAACGAGCTGAATGAGAGAGAGGCCAAACTTGGAATAAAGGAGACAGTGTCCTGGCATTCAGAGTACAAGGACAGCGCCTGGATATTCGTAGGTAACTAAAGTCATCATAACAGCGTTAAGGCTTATTCAGAGTTAGATTTTTAATGACCACCGCGACCACCAAAACGGTGGTGAGTAAAAACAGAGCGCAAGGCTGGAAACTGCGGTGCGGTGCGGTGGTGGAGGTGATGTCATTAAAAATCAAACTATGAATGAGCCTTAATGACCATGCTTCAATACTCAGGTCTCTAGGCTATCAGTATTGAGGGGGGAACACATTGCCAGATGCCATCCAGGTATATGCTTGCAGGTACAGCGAACACCTTTGAAAGTCACTATTGCATTCCACCTTGTCCTTAACCCTTCACACTGTGCATCCTTGGGACATCAACAATACACCCGTGACCGCCAAGGATGAACTGTAAAATGGCCGTACGTATTGTACAACTACAGTTTTGACCGCGATGGAGGCATGGCTTTCACTAGTATTGTATGTACGGAATTGCCAATCTGTGCTATTTCACCATGTTTGGGTGAGTTTAGGTTTGACATTTACAGTTCTGTGCTATTGAGTTACAACTTGGACGGGGCTGAGTCGGCTTTACCGAACTTCGCAACGTTTGGCGTGGCAACTCTCTTAATGAGGTTGCTCGGTGGTGTCTCGTGGCTCAAGTTCGGTAGAGACTCCTCCATCACATTTCAGTGTGATATGTAGATTTGGGGGTTTTCTAGGTGTGTATGTACAGAAATGCCAATCCGTGCTATTTCACAGCATTTGGGTGAGACCGGGTTGCAGATATACATACAGAGATATTCCTATAATTTCACTCACTCTCCAACTTTATGTTGCTTCTCCTAGACAGGATTGTAACAATAGATACATGCTGGTTAGTTACTGCTGAACTACACATGTTACAGTAGATTGATTGAAAATACTTTATTAACAGTTTGCAAAAATGTACAGACAATGATACAATAATGCAAAAAGTGGTAACACAAGAAGCCCTTAGGTCTTGTTTCCATTGTGGTCCTGTGTATTGAATTCATCAAGACATATAAAAAGATACAATACTATACAATAAATAATCAATACTAAGAGCAATATATATTTTTTAAGTATATTTACAGAAAAACTGTGGGAGGTAATTTATTTTGGCTAGCTATAAAGAAGACTTGTAGTTGCAAGACTTGTCCAGTAGCAGTAGCAATGGAGAAAACTAGATCATGTGTCTGTCATTTGGTATAATGGCCCCAAACAACCAGTTTTAGTTGAACACAATGGATGGTTTAATACTCTGCAGTTGTTTTGTGAATAGAATCATTGATATTGCTGCATCGTAAGGTTAGATTTCACAATGTGAGGCCCCAGTGTAACAATAAAATATCATGGAAAATATTGTACATTATGTACTGTATGTGCAATGCATGTATGATAGCCATGATGTAAGTACATGCATATGTATGTACTGTATGTGGGAAAATGCATGTATGCATCATGATGCACATAACTTGTTATTTTTTCTTTCTTTTTCAGGAGGGTTTCCATATGAGCTGACAGAGGGTGACATCATCTGTGTCTTTTCTCAGTAAGTGTCTGTCGAAAATGTTCTTCTCGTCCACTGTTGTTGATCGTCTGTGTTTTCTTGATGCTTGTCTACCTATTTATGTGTGGAGCGTATCTCCTCCCATATCAGCCTTTTGCTCACTCTTTCTTTAGCTGACCACATTTAATGAAGTTGAAGTCGGATACAATATCTCTTAAATATTGTCGTTTGTGTGCTTAAACAGCACATTTTAAAAATCACCCTGATTTCTAAGGTGGTATGGATTGCTGGAAGAGCTCACTGGTTCAAGACTGGAAAATGAAGTTATGCAACTAGCATGAGTCGTGCTAACTAGTGCTAGTCGCACAATTCCGCAATTTATTCACTTTGTGTCGCTCTGCAAGTTTGTACATCTGCTATTTTAGATTTGTTTATTTTTTTTAAACATTTAAAGTGAGAAATACTGATTTCGATGGTGTTTGTAGAATCGTCCTCAGGGTTAAAACTGACTCTCACTCTCTCATTACATCTTCTATTTATCGTAGGTATGGAGAGGTTGTCAACATCAACCTTGTGCGTGACAAGAAGACGGGTAAATCTAAGGGTTTCTGCTTCATCTGCTATGAAGACCAGCGCAGCACCATCCTGGCTGTGGACAACTTCAATGGGATTAAGGTGATTTGGTTTTTTTTATGTGGTCGCAAAAATGTTTAGGTGGTAAAGGAATATTCGTACTCCAGTTTTCATGGACGTGCAGAGAGTTTTAGAGGGGCATGGGGCTGAAATCCTGTAAGAAGCTCACACTGCGACATGCTGAGAGCTTGTAGATCTGCTATTTTCGGGCCGCCCGCAAACCCAGCACTCTTTAGCTAGTGGAGATGCGCTGTGTACGGCATGGATTCCGAAACTTGTTCAATACAAAATGCTGTGTTCCAAGTTCAGAAGACTGCATGCTGCCTTCCGATATGGCATGGAAAGGAGGGGCATGTGCATTTCTTTAACCATAGTAAATGCTGCATTCGTGGTCCAGAAAGGGCCGTTGTTTTACAGACGGGTAAAAGGGCAGGGGCTGAAGACCACTTTGATGTCTATGTGTGCATGTCCCTGACAGTTTTGGGTGATAAGGTCATTTGGCGTGTTGTGTTGTGTGACTGACTGTCGTATATGATGTCAAAGATAAAAGGGCGGACAATTCGAGTGGACCACGTGAAGGACTACAAGCCACCGAAAGACTCGGACGACATCGATGACATCACCAAACAGCTGAGGGAGCAGGGCTGCGCCCCAAAAGTGGCCGCGCCCGCATCCTCTGAATCCGACGGCGATCAGTACGTCATCCCTGTGAAGAAGGCAAAAAAAGGTGAAATTAACTTGTGTGTATTATTCGTTTATCAACACTACACACTGATTTACAGTACTCAATTATTGCTGTAATCTGATTAAGATGGTGGATCCGGTATTGTAAGATTGCTACATAAATGATGACTTTTTGGTTCTCTGCCACCAGACAAAAAAGAGAAGAAGAAAAAGAAGAAAGAGAAGAAGGAGAAGAAGAAAGCCTTGAGGGAGGAGAGGGAGCAGCAGTCCTCCTCGTCATCCTCTACTTCGCCCCCTGCTGTGAAAGTAAAGCAAGAGAAGGAGGACCTCGCCTATGACAAATACAACCAGAGGGGTGCGCCAGAGGACAGACGAACAGGCCGCAGTGAAATGGACCACCGAAAGGAGGATGACAGAGGGCAACACGCTCGCCGTGGAGACCAGGGAAACGGTGAACGATCGAGAGAGGGAGAAAGGGCCCGGGAGGAGGAGAGGAGGAGAGACAGAGTGGGGGAAAGGAGAGAGGGAGGCAACGGACAACAGCGAGAAGGCAAAAGAGCTGGCAGGGAGGAGAGAGAGAGCCTAGTAGAGCACAGAGACGGAGTGAGAGAAAGCGATCAACTAAGGGAGAGGGATAGGGAAGGTGATGGGGGAAAGGAGAGGGATGGTCACAAACAAAAAGACAGAGAGACAGCACATGATAGACACAGGGAGAGAGAGACGTACAGTGAGAAGATCAGAGAGAGAGACGGAGAAAGGAGCAGAGTTCGAGAGAGGGAGAGAAGTCGAGAGAGGGAGCGAGGGAGAGACAAAAGTAGAGAGAGAGACGGGGAAAGGAGCAAAGATAGGGAAAGGGAAATCAATAGAAACAGAGAGCGGGAGAGAGAGAGGGAACGTCCCGGTAAACCCAGAGAACACAGCCGAGAGTGAGAGTACAGGTGACCCCGAAGAGAATAGTACAAGCAATGACCACTATGGTCATCAACTAACTCATTGGTTCACCCGTCTTAAACCCAGAGATGTTTTTTACTGGACTTTATAAGGCAAGCCACAATGCCATGACTTTCCATGTTAAGTTACATTTTTAATTGTAACATTGTGAATGGGACTACACCTCACTGATATTATGCCTAAATTCTAACCTCAATGTCACCTCAGGGATTAACAAAATCTTGTTGTCAATTGTTTTAAATTTATACAGTATGAGATAGAATATAATCTCTGAAGACAGATATTTCCAACACCTGAATATGGCCTCTTTTTAGGGAGATGTTTGTGGTATTTTTGAAATATTTCTCTCCCATGCATTGCAATATCCTATCAATCCCGAATGCAGGGTAATCTATACAGAGCAGCTGCTTCCCTGCAGCTGACTGGGCATTCATACCGTGCTCACACAGCAGAGGGCACCACTGTACCTGGTTCATGCAAGTTATGGACTGAATGTGAAGCCCTAAATTGAACAAAATACTAACAGTTGACTTGAGTGTGTATTCAAATGCTGTTTTCTCTGTTGTTTAGAGATCGATAGCTTGGTTATCCTTGTGACCTTGTACATGTCTGTTAAATAATTATTAAAATTGGAGAGGAATAAAAATTTTCATTTGGCATATGAATATTTTTTATTTAAATTGTGATACAGAGACCAAAATACTA
Source organism: Benthosema glaciale (assembly GCA_900323375.1). NCBI lineage: Eukaryota > Metazoa > Chordata > Actinopteri > Myctophiformes > Myctophidae > Benthosema > Benthosema glaciale. The sequence goes on from OOFJ01037184.1 coordinate 14,606, forward strand.
GTAATATACTTAACACAAGGTACGAGGAGCTAGCTCTGAAAAATTAAAGAGGTATTAATCTGAGTTAAACTGTACTTTTTCAGTCTACAATTTAGGCATTTAGCAGACGCTCTTAATCCAGAGCGATTTACAGTAAGCAGGAACAAAAGACATCGTAATACATCAAATATATAAAAATTGTCATCATGACGTATGCTAAGAACCTAAGAGTGGAATATCTGTATTATGAACTAGCATAATACTATATAGTGTTGGGTCTACGCCTGAGGCCGAGAAGTGACCTCGAGGTTGCATGGAGCGTGTCTTGAGTGTACAGGGTTTGATGTGGTCAGATCAACATATGAAATGTCTGAACAAGTCGGCTCCATATATGGAGATCTAAGGGTGGCAGCGGGGGCAGTGTCTCGAGTGTACATGGTTTGATGAGGGCTGGGCCTTCATTTTCTGGCCTGTTGAGAACCTTTTCCGCCTGATGCCGGGCGTGGCTGCACTAATAACT